>JARYHS010003944.1:0-46681 GCA_031002005.1 Vandiemenella viatica
AATCTCTCCATTATTTTACCTACCGCTGAAGTCAAACTTATCGGTCTAGTAAACTAACTCATTTTGGCGATTGTCTTCATTCCACTTTGGCCTTCCCAGCTTGATTTCTGTTCAGATCACCCTGCAGCTGTTTTGATCGTATTATATAGCATCATGTCATATGCAAACTACCTAACTTCTGACTTTAAACCACTAACGCAATCGTTCATAACAACAGTGAATAGCAAATGGTCCCAACACGGGCACTCGCATTTTCACTTCAACTTCTTTTGGAACTCATTTTCTACCCTAACGTTTAGATTTCTGTCTTTCGAGTCTTCTTCTGCCCAGAAAATCACTTTTTCGTCTACTCCAATGGTTTTTACCTTATCTGCGATCATTTCATGAGTCACATTGTCAAATACCTTAGAAAGATTTGGTGTTCTGTATGTTGAATTGTAATTAATATTAATGTCATCTGATTGCAATAGAGTGGCTGAGAGGGATGGGGACTGTAATTGGCGAACTGAACTTATGCCCGTGTGTGGCGTGGGCCAGTTTATGGACGGCGGTTTGCGCGCGTAGACTCAAACAGAGCGAGAGCAGCGCCTCTTCCGGCCGGCCGATCAAACGCGGACGCTGTACGGCAGAGGGGAGCTATTTCTGGGCCTGTTAATGGCGGGTCCGGCTTCGATTCCTGGCACAGATACTCGCCGACTACTAGCATTGCTGCCAACTTGAAGGCTACACAAGTCTTCGGACTAGCGTATAACGACCATATTTTACAGTAGACCATCGGAAAGAATTTGGGACGGGAGTTTTTTTTTTTTTTGAAAGATCTTTGACAAACAACTTTGCTCCAGTGCCATAGAAAAAGTAGAAACCAAGAAATAGTGATCCATATTAAGCAGAAATATTTATCCCCTTTACTAAGATGCTTTGTGCCTGGAAACTGGACTCACCTCAATAGATCGGCAACCCTCGGTTAGTTTCGAAAATGCCCGAAGTGTTGGTTACACTGACTAGCACCATAGCGCTGTTTGAAAAACCAGAAAATTTCAAATAAGTAACTGCATAGACTTTATTTCGCCTTATATTGTTAAAATAAAGTGTAAATATCAAACAAATAATCGAATTTGATTTTATGTGCACATACATTGTTAAAAAAAAGTGTAACTGCAATGCTGGTTAAAGTAAAATTGTCTATTGTGTAGCAAAGATAAAATTATAATGCAATCAGAGATATGGAAATGGTTCGTTTAAATTTATATGTTTCTTTCTGTTTATTTACAAAGAATAGATGTACAAATTCATGTAAGGAAAATAGCAACGAATGTCTACGTTGTATTTTCTGTAGCAATTACTACAACAACGTGACAATTAAACCAATGAATTTTTATGATTACAGTAGGCTATTTCTGTTTGCTTTCTATCACGCTCACTTTCAAATGCAGACACTACAGTGAAGTGAAATAATTTGTGATTATCTACCTCCATGCGTAACATAAATAGTGGCAAGACACAGGGAAGCGGCCACGAAACCTGAAGAGAGACATGTAACGCTATGCGATCTATACACACACACACACCCGAGCATTTTCTGCAAAATTACTTTATTTTGCAGTTTTGGTGAAGTTTTTGTCTTTTGACATTTCCTTCAATGTTACAAGATGCGTATCATTACTGTTGGTGTGTCTTTGTTTTCGCTCTGAGATATTTTAATTGTCTGTCACTATTGACAGGGGCCTTTTGTGCTTGTCAAACGTGGTCGAGTACTGTCCCAAATTGGCTATGATGGGATTCAGTGATTTTCTGGCGGCTCTGTAGAATGTTCTTGTTATTTTGAGGATTCGCTCCGAGAGTAATGGTATCCCTGCGGCTTCATGCAAGGGGGCTGTAGGAAACCGGCATGGCACATGTAGTGCACGCCGAAGTGCGCGGTTTTGCATTATTTGCAGCCGTTTGATGCTAGTCTTGGAAGCATACCCCCACACTGGGCATGCATACTCAAGGATTGGGCGTACGAGACTGCAATAGATGTTGACGCCGGTGCTGGCTGACAAGGCACTGTCCCTGTTCAGCAGGGGGTAGAGTTCTTGAAGCCTAGTTGCCACTTTCCTTCTTACCTCTTGCGTGTGTCTTTGCCACGTCAGGCGAGAGTCAAGGACTACGCCGAGGTATTTAACTGTAGGTGACCATACGATATCTTCCCCGTTGAGGTGCAGATTTGGTGTATGGTTTCTCTCCCGATCACGCTTCCCCAGGCGTCTCGTGAATAATATTGCCTGCGTCTTGGCGGTGTTAAGCAAGATCCTCCATCTCCTGGCCCAAGCTTCTGTTTGTTGAAGGACCTCCTGGAGCCTCCTAATTGCTGCGACCTTGCACCTGTGTGCGGTGAAGAATGCCGTGTCGTCGGCGTAGAGGGCTGTGCGAACTGTGGCAGGGGCTGGTATGTCGGCAGTGTATAGGTTGTATAACACTGGGCCGAGTACCGACCCCTGTGGTACACCGGCGTTGATGGGTCTACGAGATGAGATGCCGCTGCCGACTCGTACTTGGAAGGATCTCCCAGAAATGTAGCTTTTGATGAGCTTTACCAGAGGGCCGGGGATGCCCTGTGTGTAAAGCTTGAATAACAGCCCACTGTGCCAAACTGAATCGAACGCACGGGCCACGTCCAGAAGAACTAGCGGGCAATAACCTCTGTGGTTATAGGCCGCGGTCGCACGCTCGACGATTCTCATGATTTGCTGTGTTGCAGAGTGACCCCTTTGGAATCCAAATTGATAATCAGGGATTATATGCTCCCTGTTAATGTGGGCCTCCAGTCTCTTGAGTACAAGTCGTTCTAGTACCTTACTAATTGACGAAAGCAAACAGATTGGTCGATAATTTTGGGGGAAGAGGGTGTTTTTCCCCGGCTTTGGTACTGCAACCACCGTGGCCCGTTTCCAACAGCGAGGGAAGAGCTGGCTGCTTATGATAATGTTGAATATATCAGTGATGTGGACGACGACTTGTTGGGGAAGATTTTTCAATAGTTGGTTACTAATATTGTCGATCCCAGGAGTCTTCCTAGGATGAAGCCGGTTTATAATGCTGCGAACTTCTTCAGGTGTTATTTCGTCTATGGTGTAGTCTTCATCATCAACTGAGAGGAATCTGGTCAGTCGACGACGGATGTCCGCAATTTCATCCGCATCATAGTCCTGAGCGGATCTGAATTGCCGCTCAAAATGATCTGCCAGTGCATTTGCTTTGTCCTGGTCGCTAAACACTATGCCCCTTTCACCGTGCAGCGGTGGTATTTTTGTTTTCCTCTTGGTGAAACGCCTTGTTTCTTTCCATAAGGTACCGTCACTAATTTGGAGGGTGGCTAAGCGTGCGGACCATTCTCTGTTGCGGTGATCTTGGATCGCCGCCTTCAGCTCTCGCTGCAGCCGATTGAGTAGGCGTCTGGTGTCGGGACGTCTGGTTAGGTGCCATTCTCTGGCAACTCTGTTTTTGTGTCGGATCTGCGCCAATAGGTGTGGAGGTAGTTGGCGCGATTGACTTCTGTCGACCGCTGGAGGCGTGGCTCTGTTTGCAGTGTCTAAGATGGTTTTTGTGACCTGTTTGATGGCTGACTCAAGGTTCATGGCGTCAATAGGTCGCAGTCTTATCATGGATTCCGCTACATCTGCTCGGAAGCTGTCCCAGTTGGTTGATTTGTAATTGGGATGATTTATAGTGGCTGGTCTCCAGGGGCCGAGGTCGATTTCAATTATGACCGGCGAGTGGTCTGAGGATAGCCTGTTCATCGTGGTGGTGGAGATGTAACCAGTGATTCCTCGTGTCATAACGATGTCCAGGACGTCCGGTCTACCACCATTCCAAGGATGATGTGTAGGCTGCTCTGGTCCCCAGACTAGTAGGTTGTGCCGACGTGCAATTCTGTGTAGTTGCTGCCCTGCAGTGTTGGTCACTCTGGAGTTCCAGTCAGTGTGTTTAGAATTTAAGTCTCCCCCTATGAGGAGTTTGCCTCGAAAGTTTAATATTTGGGTGAAGTCATCTTCGATTAGTCTTCTGCTCGGTGGTCTGTAGGCAGAGACCACCGTGACTGGCCCGCTACTGGTTTGCACCTCGATAGCCTTTGTTTCCAGCTGCTCTGTCTGGGGCGAAAGCAGCTCATGATGAGGGATGCCGTGTTTGATGTAAATTGCAACACCGCCTCCGGCTGTTGGTCGATCTTGCCGGTAGCAGCAGTAGTTGGCTACTGTGGCTCTGAGGCCATGTTTGAGATGTGTCTCAGACACGAGGCATATGTCTATATCCTCGTCTCGTAGAAATTGTCTGAACTCACCAATTTGTGAGTGGATGCCGTCAGCATTCCAAATGCACATGGTTAGTCCTTGTATATGCGTTCTAGCCATTGTGGGGAGAAAGGTTGCCAGGGTTGTCGGTTGTTAGGGCCGTCTTAACTGCGGTTGCTATGTCCGCGGCTAGTTGGTCGAATTTAGTGAGAAGCGTTGTCACCATGTTAAAAAGGTTGCCTACAATTGTTAGCATTTGGTCCATCGTCCCTCCATTCGCAGAATCAGAAGAATTTCTGTTGTGGTTACAATTTTGGCATTGTTGGCCAGGTTTGGGATGGCTGCTCTTGTTGGCTGCAGGTTTTTTGTTTCCCTTGGGTTGACTTTGACCAGTGACGGCTTCAGCAAAGGAGGTGATTTCCGAGTGGTCGATTGGCATTTGTGCCTCACTCTTCTTGCTTCCTTTTTGCTGGCCTTTGCCATTCTTCTGAGGTGGGTTCTGGGCGTTATTCTTATCTTCTCGTTGGCGCCTGTGTTGGTTGGTAGCTGATGATTCCTGGGCAGGTGTTTCTTCCGCCTTCTTCTCTGCGTTCGTCTTCTTCTGCTCCTTGTTTGTCTGGGTAGAGGTGACACCCCGTTGTCTATCTCGGGCGCGTTTGAACGCTGGACACCCCTTATAGCTCGCGACATGGCTGCCTTTGCAGTTAGCGCATGTCGGGGCGTTTTCACCCTTCCTCATGGTGCAAGCGTTGGACAGGTGCGCCCCTGCGCACTTGACGCACACTGGGGGCATGTTGCAATGTCTCGCAACATGCCCCAGGGCCTGACAATTATAACATTGAACTGGGCCATTGGAGGACCTCAATTTTTCTACTTTAATCCGTAGGGACATCAGTACTTCCAGTTCAAACACTTTCCTGTTTTGAGGCCGATCTGGAAGCACCACAAGGAAAAGAGGCATTACTTCAGAGCCGCCAGGTCTCTTTAGTTGTGTTACTGTTCTTATGTCGAGTCCCAGCTCCTCTAATTCTTCCTTGATATCTTCCGGTGGCATGTTCGAGGGCATGCCACGGACGACGATCTTCAGTAACTTTTCCGCCGCGGACGGGAATGTATAATAAGGTATTTTCCTCCACTGCAGCACTGCGGTGACGTCCAGGTAATCTTCAGTGTTGGATAATGTCAGTTTGACTTTATCTCCACCGGCGGACTTGGCTTGGAAAGGCCGTCCGTTCAGTGTTCCTTTCACCATCTGGTACAGTTCCTTGTATGTGTTGGGGTACTGTACCACGATGGGCGGGATCTGCTGTTTGGAGCTCTGCTGCTGCTGTTGTTGTTGCCGCGGCTCCTGATGCGGCTGCTGTTGTTGCTGCTGCGGCTTCTGTTGTTGCTGCTGTGGCTGCTGTTGTTGCTGCTGTGGCTGCTGGTGTTGCTGCCGTAGCTGCTGTTGTTGCTGCTGGAGCTTCTGCTGTGGCTGTGTTTGTTGCTGCTGCTGTTGTTGTTGATGATGTTGCTCTGGTTCTTCCTGGATCAGCACGTCATATGGGTTGCTGAGTTCAATTCTGCCAGGGTCTAGAGTAGGCGGAGGTTTACAGGTGCGACGCGCCTCCGTGAACCCTGCACCGTCCGTTTGGTCCCCAGCTGAACTTGTTTTTCTGTTCTTGTTCGTGGATTTACCGCGAAACGGGAAAGTGGCGGATGGTTCCGGGAAACTGAAGGCACCGATGACTTTCTTCTTTCCCGCCTTCTTGTCTTTGCTGGTCGTGGCAAGCTGCGACACAGGGATGCTGAGTTTACTATGGCTGGCTCTCTTCTCACTCCTCGACATCTTCGCTTTACCACCGAGGAGCGGTGAGGTGCATCGCTTAGTTGCGCGGGAGTCAAGTCCGTGGGCAGGCCCGGTTGTCGATTGCGTTGTGTGAATGGTCCCAGTAGTATCCATATTCGAATCCGAGTTCGGTTGCCAGGTTGTCGTACCATCTTGCGTAGCCGTCCTATTCATATCCGTTGCCAAGTCCGTTTCCGTTAGCCGGGTCGTCAACGTGGCCGCTACTGTCGCCGGCAAAGCCGAGTGCGGTGGGGCACTCGGCCCGCCTGGCGCGACAGCGCGGCGAGCACTTTCCTCATCGCACATCCTGACTCAGCGAATGCCAACTCGGAACTGACTCAGAGGTTGCGATCTATAATACCACATCTACTATATAATTTCGTAAGGTCACTCATTCACTCACCTCAATAGCTATTGGCTCGAGAACGGTGTCACGTGTCAGCCTTCGCTCGCAAACAGCGACCAGAAATACCTTTAGAAGAAATTCGTGGTTCTGTCTACAATTTAATAGCTAACCAACTTCTTCCAAATTAATTGCCATAATACATTAATTAAGCATCGTTTAAAAAACATTGAATAACTTTAAATCTGAAAAAAACGTGGATCTTCTTTCGAGTAACATGTTACTAATGAAAGCAACTTAAAAAAGCTTTAAAAAAATTAAATTACTCATGGTCTCTGCTGTAACCATGAATGCTAATTGCCATTGCGGCTGAGGATAAATTTCAATTTAATTAAAACTTTCACTAATGATGTTGTTTGACCAGAGTTTATGCATTACGGTTTATTTGATTTTTAGGTATTCTACTGACCGCTTTCGTTAATGGTTTTTGTTCATGTTCGCTGTACGTGAGTTATTAGGTTATATTAAGTGGACATCAGACCAAATATACTACCTAATCAACTTTTCTAGCAATTAATTTCTTCGGATTTGCTCAACTGTTTAGTAATATGGAATGTGTATTAAGTTCTCTGGCCGTTACAGATACTACGACCAATGATTATATTATGACTGTTTGCCCAGTCTCAATAAAAAAAACGTGATGCTTTCGAAGCAAACAGAAATTTTTAAATTTTGCTGATTGAACTTTAAGGGCCAAATTCAACTGAAGTCAGGTCTGTATTTAAGCAAGTTCGAGTCTACGACCTTTGAAACAGTTATACTATTGCACGATCTTACCTGTCCGTGTTTAATACCTACGTTTAATAATACTTCTGAGTTCTCAAAGGCAAGTTCATATTTTGTCAGATCAGGACTACTTCTAATAATCTTTGACCCTAAAAACTGGAAGTATTCTAGACCCGTGACGACACGCAAAAAACGATCACGGGGTTACACTAGTACAGTTATAATTACAACAACATTAAGAAAAATCGACGCGTAAAAGTTATAAACAGCATACATTAGAGACAGTTGTATAGCAGAAGATACCTCCAAGAGAGGAGAAAAGCTTGCCTTAAACAGTTGAACAGGTGTACTTTTTAAAATAATAGTCATTATTTAACAATTTTTTTTTTTTTTTTTTTTTTTTTTTTTTTTTTTTTTTTTTTTTTTTTTGCTGTCGTCAGTCCTTTGACTGGTTTGATGCAATCCTCCATCCTTTCCTATCCTGTGCTAACCTCTTCATTTCTACATACCCCTTACAACCCACGTCCTCAATTATCTGTTTCATATATTCTAATCTCTGTCTCCCTCTACAGTTCTTACCTTCGACTGTTCCCTCCACTAACAAATTAACCAATCCAGCATGTCTCAAAATATGACCTACCAGCCTGTCTCTTCTTCCTGTAAGCTTCTTCCATAAACTTTTTTCACCCATAATTTCTAAAACTCGTTCATTTCTTACTTTGTCTGTCCACCTAATTTTCTTCTGTAGCACCACATTTCAAATGCTTCAAGTTTCTTTCTTTCCGGTATTCCTGAAGTCTATGTTTAGCTACCATAAAGTGCTGTGCTCCACACATAGAGTTTTAAAAAGTTCTTTCTAATTCCTAGATCAATATTTGAGACTAAAAGGTTTCTGTTTTTCATGAAGGCTCTTTTTTCTAGTGCTATTCTGCTTTCAACATCATTCCTGCTTCGGCCATCGGTTGTAATTTTGCTTCCCAAGTAACAGAATTCACTTACTTCTCCTATTGCGTGCGACCCTATTTAACAATGAATTTGTGTTTGGGATTTTGTGTCGAAATAATCAGACAATCTATTTGTGAGTCTGTCTATCTTTGGTTAGTATTTATGACACCAGAGCAGGGCCTGCCCTATCGCCCTTAGCGCTGATTGCCTCAGGGCGGCGTGATTAATAGAAAGCAGTAATTACCTGGAGTAGCATTGTAATTAGCAGGTGACTATTCGGGAGAAGTAATTGACTGCCGCCAGACATCGGCTTCAGTGGATCTCTCAGACAATCACAAACAGGAAGCATCGCTGTTTTCTCAGAATAGCTCTTACGCGTTTCAAAAAGAAAACTGCAGCTTCCTGTAACGAGTGATTTCTATAACATTGATTTTGTAGTTAATGTGTGTGCTTGCTACTCGTGACTTTAAGCAGAATGTCGCGTGTGTAGATAAGGCTCATGCTTTAATACTTAGAAATAAGCTTATACGCTACCGATGATAACGGCTCAGTGTTTAAGGAGTCTGGTTGCACATCGCAACGTCCCCGGTTCGAATCCCTGTCTCGGCGGGGATTTTCATAGACCCTTAACCTGACCTTCACCTCTGGCACAGCTTGCTGTGTAATGTGAAGTACGCCAGAACACTTCCGTGGTTCGGATTCCACGTTAAACTGTAGGTCCCCTGTGCGTGGTGGCAATACCGGGTTAGGTTACATAAAGTGGAAAGGAACTGGCCAACCTACCTCCTTCGCGAGGGTACAACCAACCTACGGTTTGAATACCAAGTTCACCTTACCTATCTTTGAAAGTATTAAAATTAGAACTGCAAAAAGTCTGGAAATTGATGTACTTATATAAAGAGTTTAATAAGTGACGGATAAGGAATCAACAGTTTTTGTGATTTATGGTTGAGCACAGTCCAGCCAAAATCTACGAGACGAATTTTTGTCGGGAATCAAACAATGTACACAACTTGAGGCCCAAGGAGAAAGGTATGCTTTGTTCTCACGTGACATCGAAACATTTTTAAACCGATCATGATGGGTAGGTGGTTAACGCTCTGGCTTTAAAAAGTTATGACCGAATTCCTCCCCGTTTCTTGTCCCCAGTCCCATCCCGCCTCTAATGACATCGATTTCGATGAGACGTAAAGCAATAAGTAAAAAATAAAAATAAAAAAATAAGTCATTTATCTACCTTGAAGTATAACCGACATTGATAAACGAAGTAACATTTTAAATTTTAAGGTCTCCGCTTTGATCACATCTTATCTTAAGATAAGATTTATTCAGAGTTTGACTCTTAGAGGGAAAAAGAATAATTATTTTCATAACATATTTTTCTTGGCGCGAGCCATTACTCTTCCTTGGGCTCTAATGAAAATCGGGAATTGAGTTATTAGAGATAATACCACGCTTTGGTCAAATATATTTTAAGAAAGTAATTTTTTGGAAATTAGTCCCTTAAGAGGTAAAAGTATCATTATTTCCATAACTTTTTTAAAATACGTAACCGAAATCGATAACTGACGAATCATTTAAAAAGTTCAGGTCTCCACTCAAGCAACATTATAAATTAAGAACGAAATTTTTCGGAATTTTACCCTTGATGAACAAAAGTAATAACTGTGAAGGTCGCGCGTATGAGACAGTTCAGAGTCAAGCCGCTAGATGGCAGCAGCACATGTCACAGAGATATTAATAAACTGCTTCACTGGCGTCGACTTTTGTTACGTACCTGTTACACTAAACAAATAAACAATTGAAACATATGAGGCGGTTATTCTTTCATCTTGTTACAAACCTCCAACATTACTATTCATCGTAATCGCGAAATTTTTGAATGGGTCATCTAGTAAACATTAATGCTGAAAGGCTTTTTTTTTGTCACAAGTCATTATCTCCCTTAATACCTAACCGATATCGGTAAATGAGGAACCATTTTCAAGTGTTCAGTTTCCTTTTTGCTACAATCATAAGGGATTCATTGGGAAACGGGACGAAGGTGAAGAGAGTCATGGGAGTGTACAAGGCGTATATTGGTGATGAGACATGGAAATATACTGGTGTAATAATGAAAAGTAATGCGTGGAAGGGAAAAGATGACCATTACCACAAGCTGGCACTCGATTTCAGGCACAAGGGTGTGGGAAGATTTTCTTTTTTAGGTAAAGGGCTTACGATACGTTAACAAGAGAATTGATGAATTGTTTACCAACAACGGTGAAACAATTTAAAGTAGATATTTGTAGAGGGAAAATGTAGGTTGGTGCAGGAAATGGGGAATATGGGTGTTAGCGTAATTCCCACTGGAGCATGTGCACCATCGGAACTAAATTAAACTAATAGAGAAATTTTACGGAATTCGATCCCTAAAGGAGAAAAGGATCATTACTTCTAAAACTTTTATTGCCACGTGTCATTTATCTCTCTTCATACCTAACGAAAATAGGTAAATGAGGTGCCATTTTAATGATAAATATCTTTGTTTTGGTAGCAATATAAATTAACATATATATATATATATATTTAAAACTTTGACACTTAAATGGCAAAAGCATTAACTTTCAATATCATGCGTATGAGACAGTTCAGAATCAAGCAGTTAGGCTAGGTTGGCTGATCGCGTTAGCTGTAGATAGCAGTATCTCATATCGCAGAGATATCAATAAAGGATTGATAGCGTTACCGCCAGATTGCAGTAAGTTATTCCAATCCCTGACACCCTTACCTAAAAAGAGAGAATTTTCCTACAGCCTTATGCCTGAAATCGAGTGCCAGCTTGTGGTCATGGTCATCTTTCCCCTTCCATGCATTACTTTTCATTCATACATCAATATCTTTCCATGCCTCATCACCAATATACGCCCTGTACACTCCCATGACCCTCTTCACCTTCCTCCTGTGTTCCAATGAATCCTATTCCAGCCCTTTTATCAGTTACTGATTGCATTCTCCGATAATTTCCAGAAACAAATCTAGCAGCCCTTTTTTGTACCCTCTCCAACCCCTGTATTTGATACTCAAAATGTGGGTCCCATACTACACCACCATATTCAAGCAATGGTCTAACCAAAGTTTTATAACCCAACTCCCTCACTTCTCTCGTACATCACCTCATCACTCTCTCCAACAAGTGCAGAATTTTGAGACCTTTTCCTACCACCTGTCCAATGTGTCCTGCCCAGTTAAGCTTGTTATCAAAAGTAATGCCAAGATATTTACATTTCGAGTCATCAAAAAGCAATTCTTTCCCCACGTCATAATCATAATCAACCTTTACAATTCGTATGTGAAAATTTTATTCACTAAATTTTCGCAGCGGCTAAGACAGTATTACCAGTAGATAGCAGCTCCACATATGACAGAAATATGGATATACTGCGTGTGTTTTGTTCAGCTTAGTTATATTCCATCGAGGTCTGTTTAGCTTCGGCTTCCGGGGATGTGTAGCTTGAGGTGTTTACGTCGATGTAGAGGGCTGCAGGATAACATACATCATATGAAATCAAAAATGATCCGATCCTTCTTTATACCTAATACAAACCACTAACCTCACTGTCCATCGCATCTTATTTGCGACATTTTCTCACGGGTTGCCTGGTGACTGGTTGGTGGTCTGACGCTTCGTTCACCCCTGTGTTTCAGATCAAGTGGAAGCACGTGGCCGGCGACTGCCGAGTCCTGTCGAAGCTCCTGGCCGAGAAGGACGACAAGTCGCCCTGGATCGTCGTCAAGTTCGTCGACTCCCTGCTGCGAGGCTACGGGCAGGTGAGTACAAAATCATTACAACTTCCGCGGTCACTTGGGTGGAGCCGCGTCGATCTATTAAAACCTGACGTTTCTGCCGTCATGCTGTGGCTTCTTCAGAGGACTGCTTTGTCAGTTTCCGCTATCGCCTTATATAGTATCAGGAAGCTAGCGTGCGACAGTGGTTTACAACTTGACCATATTTGGTCACACCTGCTCAGGAGAATCGAAGTGAGCCACCCCATCCTACTGTTTACAGTGAATGCGGTGACGTCACCGCGGACGATTAGCGCGCGCGCGCTGGCTGCCTGCTACTATGTAAGGCAATAGCGGCAACTGACAAAGCAGTCCTCTGAATAAGGGCACAACATGATGGCAGAAACGTCAGGGTAGCACTGCTGAACAGCGGGAAGGGAAGGAGACCAGTTGGAAGACCTTAAGCAAGATAGATGTACCAAGTGAATAAAGGCGCAGAGGCTAAGGGAGTCGTCTGGAAAAAAAGTAGTGGAGGAAAAGTCTTGGAATGACCGCAAGACTTGGAAGAGGATACGCAGGACGAGCCGCAAAAGTGGAAATGTCTAATGATGATGAACTGTGTTCTACACAGTCTTCAGTGATCAGTAAATGGGGCTATTAAGCCCGTAATCAACTAAATCATTTATTAGGTAGATTTTTATCTAGGAAATCAATACGCCCTTGTACTTTCCTCCTTAACGATCCCCAACGTAATAATGGGGTGGTGTCACATTCCATGACTAATAACTTCTTGCTCTAGCCCACAAGGTATTGCGTAGATACGCCAGAATATCAAGACGACAGAAGGCAGAAGAAAGAAGATAGCGGAAGAAAAGTAATGCGAAGCCAGAGCGTTAACCACTCACCCAACACGCTCGGTGCAAAGCTCCTAAAGGTTACTCAACGTCCACCTTGATGCCTGCTTCCAGTTAAAGCCCACAAAATCAGTCGCCATCTGCTCAGGCGAACTGGGGGTGTAGGAGTTGACAAGCTGGCGGCTTATATTGTTTCCAGATCAAATTGTTATCTTTGCATACGTTTAGGAGTTTTGTTGACTGATTGCTTTTCCTTGGTTGCAGGTGCTGTTCTGCAGCAACCCCATCACGGGGGCGCTGTTCCTGGCCGCCCTGTTTGTTGCTGACTGGCAGGTCAGCCTCTGGGGACTGCTGACCGCGTCGCTCGGCCTCGTGTTCTCCGTGGTGAGTTACTTCCCCACGGATCAATACTGGCACCGCCGCAATCGAAATTAGTTCAATTCCAAGTTCCTCTCTGTCTTTTTCTGTCCGTTGTAGCATTATCACTAACCCCCAATTATTCATTATTATTAATATTATGATTAACAATAATGATAATACTGAATTAAGTAACATTTAGTACTTACAAGTATCCCAAATAATTGTATTAATGTTTAAATTGATTTGTAATAGTGTTGAGTTTCCACAGACTGCAATTTGTTTAGTAAATGGCGTAGCATAGTGTTGTTAAATTCAAGTAACCATCCTTGATGCTTGCAGCGATTGTTGATTGGGCGCCTGCATTATAGCGTGGCTGGGCGCTGGTAGTATGTGTGTGTAGTGCCGTTTGGAGAAGGTTGTATATCGCGAATGCACGCTCTCTGTACGCAAGCTAAAATAGCTTGTGAAAGTACGGGAATCTTCTTTAGATGTAACATAAGTGTCTTACAGTTGTGTGAATGAAAGGTATTAATTAAATTCACTAGTATTTCGGCCAGAACAGTGAGTTGTTCATTTCCAGACTCTCGATTTCTTTACCCGAGATAAACACAGATACGGTAACACAATAAACGAAACTAGGTTGGCAATACTACATCTCAAATCGTAACAACACTCTCTGTTTAGCATACATGTGCAGCAACAACTAACGGCTTGTAAGTAAAAAACTTGGCAGAATATTCGACAGCAAAATAAAAATAGTCAGTAAACGTGCTACATGTACAAACAGGGTGTAAAAGTGTATAATGTGGTGTACCAGACCACCATGTGAAGATTATCACCATATCTCCAGTGAGGATGCCCCGCTTCATAGGGGCGAAACGCTTCTTGCGAATAAATAGCATTCACAACAACGGTTGTTTGTAGATGGCGTTTTATTTATAAAAATGTACTAATCAGCAACTGCGGAATATGACTTAAAACAAGATTTGTATTTAATTCAAAGATTAATCTAAAAGTAATCTTCATAAACTGATATAAATACCAAACATTCTAAGTATGTAAGAACGAAGCTTTACGTGGCGTTACAAATAAATAAACTCTTATCGGGCTTTCAGTCGCGTATGAATGTCACAATCTATGGACGTTTCGAAGGCTCTGGCCTTATTTTTTTTGCTTATGGCTTTTCGCGTCGTGGACGTGGAGATCATTAGAGGCGGGGAAAGGGCTGGGGACAAGGAGCGGAAAGGAATTCGGTCATGTCCTTTTGAAGGAAGCGTCCCAGCATTCGTCTGGACCGATTTTGGGAAACCGTGAAAAACCCAAATCAGGATGTCCGGATTAATTTCGATCAATCGGCCAGCCCGGATCAGAGATTTTTGGTACTGCTTAGTAACAGAAGCTGTCGAATCAGGACGGCTGATCCTGTAGTTAACAGGGACACTGCATACCCGGCTATCAAAATGTTGAAGCATCCACGCATCCGTATGGAGCAGGTGAGTGAATGACGTCATCGCGCTGGGCTGGGTCAGCTTCCGCGGCAGCGCGAAACAAACAGATATTCAGTTTCACCTTTGGTTAAAACTGTCGGTCCGTGATTGTGACATCTACACCCCGCTGGAAGCGTCAGAACTGTTTATTTATCCTAAATATCTCCTTAGACATTGATAGTGAACCCTCGATTTCGTTAATGATTGTTTGTTCAGCAGTCATTTGACGGAATATTCGACTGCAACATCAACACACAAGTCAGTAAAAGTGCTACATGTACAAACAGTGCATTAAGTGCTGCTTCAGGTCGCAATGTGAAGATTATCACCACACCTACACTGAGGATAGCCCACACCGTGGTGGCGAAACGTTTCTGAGGAATAAAAATCATTCACCACAACAGTTTTCTGTAGACGGCATTTTATTTACATAAATCTACTGATCAGCAACTGCGGAAAATGGCCTAGAACAAGAATTGTATTTAATTTAAGGATTAATTGAAAACTGATCTGAATAAACTGATTAAATCAGTATCAAAAATTCACCTTGCACATAATAAATGCTTAATTTGATCCCTGATTGTAGAATTAATTGTTTAATTAAAAAGTGATCTTCATAAACAGACTATATTAATATCAAACATTCTACATATCTCCTTACACATTGATGGTAAATGCCCGGTTTGATTCCTGATTGTTGAATTAATTGTGTAATTAAATACTCATCTTCACAAACTTATTATATAATTAACAAACATCGTAAATATATCACAAGTCAAAAACTGGAAACACGGAACACCACCATGAAGGAGCTGTCTGGTACTTCGTGGGGAGCTGATGCGGACTCACTACGAACAACCGCCCTCACCATGGTTTACCCTGTTGCTGAGTACTGTGCTCCAGTGTGGCAACGTAGTGCGCACACTAGAAAAATCCACGTCCATCTGAACGAGTGTATGAGAGTAATAACTGGCACCCTAAAATCTACCCCAGTCCTCTGGTTACACCTGATCAGCAAAATACCACCTCCAGAGTAAAAACGCCAAGAAGCAATGGCACGTGAGTGGGTAAAACTACACCATCCCGACCATCCACAGGATCTTCCAGTCCACGAGGACCTAAATGGCTTACCCCACACTCGTCTTAAATCAAGAAACCCAGTATGGTATGACTTTGATGTCAAGGAAAAATGGCGACAAGGCTGGAACTCTGCATCTGTGAAACATCAAGGTATTGAAGATCCCACAACTGGACTTCTAGGATTCCACCTGAAGAGAGACCAGTGGGTCAAACTAAACCGCCTGAGAACAGGCCATGCGAAATGCGACGCCATGCTGTTTAAGTGGGGTCTTCAGGATTCTCCTGCATGTGACTGCGGAGCTCCTTCCCAGAGTGTGGAGCATATTATCAGGGAATGCCCTCTGAGGAAGCGTGATGGACCATTTCGATGCTACAACTTCCTTCATAGAATGACTGCAACAACTGGACATTAAATGATTCCTAAGACTTCCGCGGCCCTCTTTGTTCATGATTAATAGACTTTCGGGTCATGCCGCGTTGTTTATTTCATTACCTGAGCTTTCGGCTGCTTTCCTACAGCCTTCGTCAGAAATACTTTTTATGTTGACATAGCAACGAGCGCCAAGCATCGCAGCAGAAATTTTAAAGAATACCAACAACATCAACGAAGATAGCGGCCTTTTACTCTGCGCTCGTTGCTATGACAACATAAACAGTATCTCTGACGAAGGCTGGAGGATATCAGCAGAAGCTCAGGTAATGAAATAAACAACGCGGCATAACCCGAAAGTCAATTAATCATGAACTGGACATTAATTTGTGAGAACTACCAATGTTCTTGTCGTTTTAAATATTGTATACAGGGTGATTCAAAATAACGTGGACAAAATGACATGGTAGATCAGTCATACAATAAGAATCAATAAATCGAATAGGGACAGAGTGTCGCAACTGCGATCCGGAGCCGCTACAGGGCGTCTAAAACAATACTGACACAAAGAGAAGAAACAAAGCCATTACAGATAATTTTATTGATAATTACTCACTCACACGCGACTAATGCAAGCCAAATGTTGAGCCTGCAGCAGATGCTCAAAGTTTTTGCCAGATGCATCGAGACAAGCCCGGCATCTCCGTTGCATGGAACGGCGCACCTTCTCAAAGATACAAGGTGTATCTCGAACACATCCGGCTGCCGCAATGATTCTTCCTACCAAGTCTTCCGGCGTTTCAACAGGTGTTTCACACACAAGTCCTTTTAAAAATCCCCACAAGAAAAAATCCAAGGGACCGTGTTTGTATCGCAACGCCCTCTCGTGGCTCTAGCGCCCTCTACAGAGGTTTGAGACCCTCTGTTCCTATGCGATTTTTGAACCTTATTGTATGGCAGATCTATCATGTCATTTTGACCACGTTTTTTTGAATCACCCTGTATATTTATATGTTTTACATTAGTTGCTAGGCCATACGAAATAAATGAATAAAAATCGTAAATATCTCCTTAGACGTTGTTAGTGATGATCCTGATTGTTTGGATCGCCGTGTGTTGCAGGTGACGAGACAGAACCCGGCGGACATCCGGTCCGGAGCGACGACGTTCAACCCGCTGCTGGTGGGTCTGGTGTCCTCCAGCGTGCTGCCCGCCCTCTACGGCCGGCCTCTGGTGGAGGAACCCAGGGTCGCCGTGATAGTGGTCCTCTCCGCCATAGTCTGGTCAGTCCATACGAGCTCTCCCACCACACTCGATCGTTTACGTACGCAAGCTAAAACAGCTTGTGGAAAGTATGCGAAACTTGTTTCACTGTAACATAAGTGTCTTGTAAGTTATGCTAGTGAACGGTATTAATTATATTAAATAGTATTTCGACAAAAACAGATAATTTTTCATTTCCAAGCTATATAAAAATATCTCCCAATTTGAGCTAACTGCTTGCATGTATTGAGAGTGGAGTATTGGGCCGTTCTGTACGCAGCGTGCTGGTGGCGTCTGGGATGAGTGGCATGCTGTGGTACCTGGGCGGCGTGCCCAGCCTGGCCCTGCCCTTCGTGGTGGCGCAGTCCTTCATCTTCTTCATGGTGGCTCACGCGCAGCTCATGGTGCCGGCCTCCGCCGTCGGCGGCAGCACCGTCGCCTCTCCCGCCACCGGCTCGTCCGGATGGACGCTGTCCCCTGAACTCCACAACGGAGACGCAACACTGCCAGGACAACAGGTAAGATGCAAGGCAATATCAGTATCGATAAGTATACCGATATTTATATCGATACCAGGCAGATATCGATGATCGATACTATCGACGGCAACCTATCGATATTTTCCGATCTTTGTATATATTTTTTAGAAATTAGAAATAAGTATGTAAATCAAAATCAGGTAATAATTTGAGATAGTTTATTTTAAACAAATATCTGCAAATATTAAACGTAAACAGATCTTGAAAACGTAGTGTGCTTAACCATTTCCTGTGAAGTCCATGCCTAGTTTGAGTGACAGTGGTTCCTGTCTGCGAGAAAAGGCGTTCAGAAGGAACCGACGAGGTTACTTTGAGTTAATGATTAATTGCAGTTTTTGAACAAATCTTAATCCAACTAGTATACTAATCATGATTAATTTCAATTTAATTTTCCAGCAAATAATGTGCCATAATCTCGTAATAGTCGATGTCATTCTATACGTAACAATAAAAAAATCTTTATGCTTTTCAACTACTCCTTCACAACTTTCGAAATTTTTTCATATTTTTCATCAATTTTTAATTTGATAGTTCCACGAGAAAGGACTTTGTGTAACGTCATTACGACTTAAAATCTTTGCCTTCAACTGCATTAAAAGGTCTATTACCAACACTGATAAAATAAGTAATTGTATCGATCAAGCGGTCACATATTTTACTCCCTTTAGAATATTGTAATATGTCCCAGAGAGAAACAAGAACTAACGATCGCAAACGTAACGCAACATATTAAATAATAAACCGGTGAACGAGAATGAATGGGTAACGAACAACGCGCACGAAACGGAGTAGAACCACAGAGTAGCAAAGGACTTAATCAGGCTAAATCAGAGTTTAGCATAGTCAAGTTTGGTCCCTTTCACCCATACATTTATTTCCAAGATTTTTTTTTTTTTTTTTTTTTTTTTTTTTTTTTTTTTTAGCGCGAAGGAGTTTTTTAGTTTACGATATTTACTTGGATCATATGGATATTATGCTATCGATCCTTTAAAAATATCGATATAAATATATATCGATATTTTTGGATCGATATTATCGATATATCGTTGCAACCTCAACCAAGCCAACATACTTTTTTTTTGCTTCATGCTTGACGCCTCGTCGACCGAAATCACATTAGAGGGACCAAGTAACGGGAAGGAATTCAGCCATGGCTTTTTGAAGGAACCATCCAGGCATTCGCATCGAGTGTTTTGGGGAATCAATGGAAAACCCAAATCTGGATGATCAGATGGGGATTCGAACCCACGACTTCCCGAATGCGAGGCTAGACCGTATTATTTTTTGAATTTCTCATGTACATATCGAGAACTGCAGTGATTTATCAGAAGGTCTCAGAGTACAGTAGAAAGTAAAATAAGTTTTAAATTAGTAATAGTATCTTTAGCTGTAAATACCTTGTCGTAATAATTGATAACAAAATCAACTGGGCAGGACTAGTGTTGCAAACTGAAAAAAAAAAAATGTTTTTTTTCAGCTTTGTGAAAAAAAACGTGAAAAAAAACCTAGCACCCGTGTTTTTTTTCTAAATTTTTTTTTTTCAGAAAGCAACATATTTGATAAATTATAGTTTTATTTAAGGAACTTCCATTTTCAAGTGTGTTTTAAGTCTTACTGAATCATATAATGTCTCACATAATGATTCAAAAGTGTATCTATATAGGTAACATAATTTTTTATTCATCCTCTATGTCGGTACCACATTCACTAGTATCAGCACTACCAACACTAGTTCCGTCGGTGTCGGAATTTTCCGTTTCTTCTCCTCTATATTCATAACTTCAGAAGTAGTTACATTTTCTTTTACTGTTTGTTCTTGTATTGTACGCAAATGATTTTGAGATTGCAATTTTAAATTGTGAGCAAAGTACACACTCTGCATAAAGACTGCGCCGATAGTTCTGTATTACGGTCTTTTAAGTTTGAATTAAAATCTATTATCATACAAAATAGGAGCTTTATTTCTTTTCAATCGTTTGTTTACACCAACGGTTGCAAGGAAACGATTCATAATTCGGGACCGTGCACAAACTACGTGGCTCGGTCCAGAGGGAGGAGGGGTTAGCTGGAAGGCTACACTGAGCTACGTGGGGAGAGGGGGGGGGGTTCAGAGCCAGGCCACGTAACCTTCCTTTCGTAACATTTTTCACATTTAAAATGAGGAACTGAACTCACAACAGCATGTGAGTATTTATTTCCCTCAGTTAATTATATCCGTATGTAATTTATAATAGTCTGACAAGAGAAAACAATACAAAATGTCTTCTGGAATCAAAACGGAAGAAAGCTACGTGCTTCGTGAGCGGATGGGGGGGGAGGGGGGAGGCAAAAGCCACGTAGGGCTACGTGGGGGTTCACAGGAGGCCAAAATGGAGCTATGTGGTTTATGCACGCTCCCTTACTGACAATTTAATGAGTCAGTACCACTACACTCTGAGAGTTAACAAGTATACGAATATACGGAATGCCCAATAAGGCAAAAAACCGTGGATAAATTTTAAATTCCTAATTTTTTTAAAAGATCTGTAGGTAATTTTGTAGGGCTGGCAGCACTATTTCAAATAGCAAGTATCAATCCAAACAATGGGGAATGGGGATTCCTTCTCGCGCAACCTAGTCTCTTCGGGAAATCCCCATTCATAAAGAAAATTTCAGTCAATTTTGCCAATATTTTCGTTTTTTTTTTTCCTACTGAACCAGAAAAATATAGTAGATTTTAAACTAAGATAAGTACTTAGAATAAACTCTAAAACAGTCATTTTAAATGATAACTTCCTTACAAATTTGAGATTTAGTAGTTGTGAAAAAAAACGTGTTCCAGAAAAAAAACATGTTTTTTTTCAATGTTTTTTTTCATGTTTTTTTTCAAGCCAGAAAAAAAACCGTTTTTTTACAACACTAGGCAGGACACATTGGACGAGTGGCAGAAAATGGTTTCAAAATCCTTCACTTAGCCTACTGGAGATACTGATGAGAGGATGTTCCAGAGAAGTTAGAGAGTTGCGTAACAAAAACTTTGGTCAGACCGTTGTGTGAATATGGTGGTCTAGTGTGGCACCTACATTTTCGGTATCATATACAGAAGTTGGAGGAGATCTTAAGTAGGGTTATTAGATTTGTCTATGGAAATTATCGCAGAACACAAAAAGCTGGCACTCGATTTCAGGCACAAGGGTGTGGGAAGATTCTCTTTTTTTAGGTAAGGATGTCAGGGATTCGAATGAGTTACCGAGGGAAATTGAATAACTTGACGAAAACGTTGAAAGAATTTAAAGTTAAAATTTGTAGAGGGCAAATGTAGGTGGGTGCAGGATAGGGGGAAGATGGGTGTGTAGGGAAATTGCCACCGGAGCGTGTGCTCTATTGCAATTAAATTAAATTTATAAAAAATATAATAAAGGAGCTGGAATGGGATTCATTGGAAGATAGTATGAGTGTGAAATGTACAAGGTATAGTTTGTTGATGGAGTGTGGAAAGATATTGGTGGTATAATTACGAGTAATCCGTGGAAGGAAAAAGATGACAATAACAACCTGTTGGCACTCTATTTCAAGCCTAAAGGAGTAGAAAATGTTTTTTTTTTCTTGGTATTCAAGCAATGGTCAGATCCAAGTTTTCCAATCCTATTCTCTCACTCTCTGGTACATCCTCTCATCGCCATCTCCGGTGAATGAATAAATTACCAGGAGAAGTTCTGAATAATTACCAAAAACTTTGAAAGAAATAAATTGGTAAAGAGCCAAAGCAGATGTTTGGAGAAACTACACTCAAAGAGTATGACATAATAATAAGAAAGGGGTAGACAGGTGTGTAAGGAATTTTGTGTGTATGTTGCCGTGGATTTGTTAGGTTGGCAATGCTAGGTGTGGAATGTAGCAAGTGTTTTCATTGAGGTCACATTAGAAGGATAGGAAGTATGTGAGAATCTTATGATTTTTTTTGTAGTTATGTTGTAGACGGGAAACTGAAATTGTGAACTCTTACTTGCAGGTGCCACCAGTAATCCCGCTGGACGCGATCTCCAGCGTTCCAGTACCAGGAACCTTCACAGCGTCTCCTCCAGTGCTGGAATTGCGACTGCCGAAGGTGGACGTCAGTGCTCACCCAGACGCGGAGACCTTCAGCAAGACAACGAGTGCCGCAGCCTCCAGAGACGTCGAACAACCTGCTGGCACCAGAGAGGCGGCAGTCATCCGCAGACGAAGAGGCGTTGCTAAGCGGACCTTGTCGCTGCTCGACCTCCTGATGCCGACCGCGGCGACAGCGACTGGTGATGTCGAGACGGAAAGCGAACCGACCAGCCTGGGTGAAGTCACTGCCAGTGGGGAGGCATCCACGACCACTGGCGGCGTCAGCGAATCAACAACCAACACGTTCGGCAGTGGCGAGGAAGATGACGTTCCATCCAGCACTAAGGTTTCGGTCACCTCCGAAGTCCATCTCACCACAGACGATGCAGTTACCACCGCAGACACCACTCTTCGTGCCAGTGAGAAGCAGCGTACTCGAACTGAGATTGGGAATGAAGGCCCAACAACTGTTTCGGCGCATCATGGTCACCTGTCTCAGGCTGAGGCGAAGAAGAATGTTGGTCGGCATGAAGTTTTAGCGCCATCGGTTGGTGCCAACACTGTCACCACTGATGTCCATCTCACCACTGATGATGCAGTCACCACCGCGGGTACCACTCTTCGTGCCAGTGGAGCTGAGGCTGAGATCGGAAAGGAGGACCCAACGACTGTTTCCGCACACCATGGTCATCTGTCTCGGGCTGAGTCTAGGAAGAATGTTGGTCGGCTTGATATTCCAGTACCATTGCTTGCTGTGGTCGCTGCTGAGTCATCAGAGAAGACGACCAGGCAGTTTGGTGATGAAACTACTGTCACAGGTGGAGTTGGCTGGGGGGAAGTGGAGACTTCAAGGGTCGCTGGCGAGATGGTGACTCCGCCAGTGGAGCAGCAGGTAGACAGGGTGTCGGGCACAGTGGTTCTGACGGGAGATGTGGACACCAGGCCGCGGACGGCCGCCCTGACCGACGCGGAGCACTCCCAAGGGCACGAGGCGGTGTTGGAGGAGGGGGCGGTGAACTGGGGCCGCGTCTTCGGCGGCATCCTGCTCAGCCCCACGCAGGCCTTCGGCGTCGAGTCTGACGTGGCTGGCGCCCTCATGTACCTGGGCGTGGCGCTCAGCTCCCCCGTCACCGCGCTAGGGCTCGCCATCGGCTCCTTGATCGGCGCCTTCACAGGTAACGCATTGTCCCCGATAGGAACTGCTTATTATTACTATTAATTTAATTGCGATGAAGCAAATTCTTTGACCAATATCCCTCCAAGCCCCATCACCAACATATGCCCTGTACATTCCCAACACTTTCTTCACACTCCTCCTGTCCTACAATGACCCCCAATCCAACTCCTTTATCATGTCAGTTACTGACTGGGACCTTCGACAATTTCGACAAAACAAATCTAGCTGATCTTCTTTGCACACCCTCCAACTCCTCTACTTGGTAACCAAAATGTGGGATCAAACTACACCACCATATTCAACCAATGGTCTGACCAAAGTTTTGTAACCCAATTCCCTAACTTCTCTGGTACATCATCCCAACACCCTCTCCAGTAAATGAAGAACTTTGTGACCTTGTAACTGCTTGCTGCGTCTTTCACAGAAAATGAATTTGAATTCAATTACGATGGAGCGCACGCTCCGATGGCAATTTCCCTACTCACCTAATTTTACTGTTTCCTTTTCCCGCCTAGTTTTTCCGACAACTAATTTCAACTTCGTTTTTGGAAAATTATTAATGATTTCTCTTTGTAATAAATTCAAGTCCCTGTCCCCCTACCTACGAAAAAAAAATCCTTATGGCTGAAATCGAGTGTAATCATGGTCATCTTTTTCCTTCCATGCACTACTTATAATTCTTACACAAATATCTTTCCATGCCTCATCACCAGTATACACTCCCATGATCTTCTTCACCCTCCTCATGTCTTTCAATGAATCCCATTCCAGCTCTTTTATCGTATCTGTTACTGACTGTGTTCTGTGGTAATTTCCAGAGACAAATCTAGCAGCCCTTCTCTGCGTCTTCTCCAACTCCTGTATTTGATACTCAAAATGTGGTCCCATACTACACTACCACAATCAAGGAATGATCTGACCAACGCTTTGTAACCCAGTTTTCTCACTTCTGTGTTACATCTCCTCATCACTCTCTGCAACAAGTAGAGGATCTTGAATCCTGTTCCTACTACCTGTCCAATGCGTCGTGGTCAGTTGAGTTTGTTATGCTTGGTATTTAATTTCCTGGCTGGGAGAGATTGAAACTAGACTCTCCTCGCGTGGTCTCCTGGTGATAGTGTGTGTTACTGTTGGCAGGCCTGCTGATTGGGGCTCCCCTAGCGGGTATCTACACTGGCGCGTTTACGTTCAACGCGACGCTGACGCACGCCACCCTGGCCGTGTTCCTATTCGTGTGGTCGCCTGGTGATATTGTGTGTTACTGTTGGCAGGCCTGCTGATTAGGGCTCCCCTAGCGGGTATCTACTCTGGCGCTTGGACGTTCAACGCGATGTTGACGCACGCCGCCCTGGCTAGGTTCTTCTTCGTGTGGTCTCCTGGTGATATTGTGTGTTACTGTTGGCAGGCCTGCTGATTGGGGCTCCCTTAGCGGGTATCTACTCTGGCGCGTGGACGTTCAACGCGACGCTGACGCACGCCACCCTGGCCGTGTTCCTCTTCGCGTGGTCGCCTGGTGATATTGTGTGTTACTGTTGGCAGGCCTGCTGATTAGGGCTCCCCTAGCGGGTATCTACTCTGGCGCTTGGACGTTCAACGCGATGTTGACGCACGCCGCCCTGGCTGGGTTCCTGTTAATGTTGGCTCCTGGTGATATTGTGTGTTACTGTTGGCAGGCCTGCTGATTGGGGCTCCCCTGGCGGGTATCTACTCTGGCGCGTGGACATTCAACGCGATGCTGACGCACGCCGCCCTGGCTGGGTTCCTCTTCGTGTGGTCTCCTGGTGATATTGTGTGTTACTGTTGACAGGCCTGCTGATTGGGGCTCCCCTAGCGGGTATCTACTCTGGCGCGTGGACGTTCAACGCGATGCTGACGCACGCCGCGCTGGCTGGCTTCCTCTTCGTATGGTCTCCTCTCGCCGAGCTGGTAGCCATCGCCGGGGCAGCCTTCTCGGTCGCTCTGTTCGCTGCCGTCGAGCCCCTCATGTCGTCAGTGAGTACAGTACAATCGCTGACTTCTAACCAGGCATGTAACGGAGCTCCACATACACCAAATGACTGTGTGACAGAAACAAAGCCTGAGTGACCGATATAACACTACAGAGGCTAACACACGATATCCGTCTGTCTGACACATTACAGTTCTTTTTGAAAATTTTCAGACGAAATATATTATATTCTTCTGAAAAAGTATCTTAAGTTCTTATATTTGTGTAGATTGCATATTACGTATGTGATGCCGATGAAACATTTGGTTCCTTTGATGCCTCCAGTGCGTCTTACGACTGTTGTGTCGTCTACGGCCGTGCTTGATATGATGCTGTTGTTTGTGCCTGGTGCTGCAGGTTCCGATGCCGGTGATGAGCCTGCCGTTCAACTTGGCGACCATGCTGTTCCTGAGTGTCGCTGCCCGCGGGCTGAAGAGGCCCAGCAGTCTCTCCTGTCCTGAGCAGCACTTCAGGGACCTCCGCGCAGAGAGGAAGAAGGTACGACACTCACACGACGCTACTCAAACGAAACGGAACTCAAATTACTAACTAGTCACTGACCAATGCTCGCACACGAAGATACTCAAAAACTCACTCCTGTGATCCGAGCGAGGCGACGATTTCTTCACATTCAGATTAGGATGTTATATTATACGAGGGTTGGAACTTAAATAGTGGCAACACTGCTGTGGAGACACTATGCAATGGAATCTACTATTGTCGCTGATAGCATATGTTGTTGACATACCTACCTTACCTCCGAGCAAATGGACTCGCCCGACCCACGTCCCCGGCGTGCGCACAATCGAGGGAAATGCAATCACTTGTGAGCGAGTGGACTAACGTAACGGTGTCACTATGTTTTCGAAACAGGAACAGCGGAGTTGGATCCTGATTGAATGTGCCAGAGGTCGTACAGCACGACAGTTTCATCAAGGTCTTCAAGAGGCGTGCGGGGAATCGGCATTGCCGTACAGAACAGTGGCATGTTGTGTAAAAGCCTTCAACGAAGGTCGACAAACTGTGGCAGACATGCATCGGGCAGGTCGTCCTAGCGTGTCTGAAGAACAAGTGCATACTGTTGCCACGTTAGTGGACAGTGAACGACGCCAGACGATTCGTGAGCTCGCCTACGAAACCGGATTAGCGCATACGATTGTGCTTCGCATCCTGAAGGAACGCCTGGGCATGCGAAAAATTGCATCACGATGGGTTCCGCATGAATTGACGGAAATGCAGAAATGGATGAGTTACGACGCTGCTCAGACGCACTTGGAGCGCTATGAGCGCGAAGGAGAGGCTTTCTTACGCCGTATCGTAACACTGGATGAGACAAAGGCCACATCGTACGAGTCAAAACTGAAACGCCAATCCAACGAATGGCGTCATTATGGGTCGCCGCGCAAGTCGAAAGTGCGTCAGAGCCCCAGTATGGTGAAAGTTATGGTGATTCTCGTGTACGACTGTGATGGTGTTATCCTAACGCATTACGTTCCTCCACGGCAGACCGTCAATGCACAGTATTACTGTTCATTTTCGAGCATCACCTGCGATCAGCTTTGCGAAAGAAGCGGCAACACGTTCTGCGCAACCCACCCATCCTTTTGCACGACAATGCGCGGGCGCATACAGCGCAAGCTGTGGTTGCTCTGTTCGGTCGATGGGACTGGGAAGTACTGTACCATCCACTATACTCCCCGGACTTAAGTCCTTGTGACTTTGATTTGATTCCGACGATGAAGGAACCACTTCGTGGCATTCGCTTCAGAACTGTTCCAGAGATTCGACAGGTAGTAGACCGCTCCATTCGCACCATCAACAGAACAGGCTCTGCTAACGGTATACTACGCCTTCCACATCGCTGGCAACGGGTTCTACACAATGGTGGTGACTACTTTGAAGGACAGTAACAGGTGCAAACATGTAACGCTTTTGTATCGGTTGTGGATAAATAGTTACCACTATTTAAGTTCCAACCGTCGTATTATTCACAGAAGTAAAAGGAGATTAAAAAATTAATCAAATAAGTAAAAGCTTTTGCAAGGCTACGAAGTGATGAAAATACCAACGACTTCCCGTGCTATTTCGTAAGCGATGAAGCGTTACCTCTCGCGTGATATTTAATGAGACCACATCCACAAAGAACTTATGATAACATAAAAAGAGTATTTACTTATAGACTTAGTAGTAGAGGCAGAAAAACTATAGACTGTGCATTTGTAGTGATGGGAAAATTTCGTGTGTTTAACAGTCCCATACAATGCTTAAATTTCGACAGATTTTAGTGGTATACTGACCTTCAAAAGGGTGATAATAGTTATGAGGAACCACAGAAACAGTTCTGGTAGTAAAAAAGTGCAGATAGAGCTTCTCCCGACCAGCATGTAACTGTCTTAATCGTAATTCTCACTGACGATGCCCTGTTCCATAAGGGAGAAACGCTTCTAAGTCTATATGAATTAACGGAAGATGTTTTCATTTACAATTGTTTAACAAGCAACTGCGGAAGGATGGCCAATTCACCATATATCGTTAAAATTATTGCCAAAAACATTAACGTAACCATATTTGCGTCATGTACTTTTCTATAATTACAAATATTCTGAATGAAATGCTGACACTCGATAAGTTATTGGGAAATAAACCTTTCTCTTAGGTACAGTCAAGCATCACTTTCTTTTTGAGGTGTTGCTAAAAACACGCTCATTCACCACTGTCATTTATTGATAAAATAGATCAATATGTACCTGCCGCGTATAAAAAAACTAAGAAGAGTTGTATTTTTTATTTCTTTTGCTGAAATTCTGTCACCTTCCTTTCTGCGTTACCAGGGAATGATCCTTCGAGCTGCTTTAAACACTTCCTAATCAAACGGCTTTATTTCAAACCATCAAAACAATACGAACTATCACTACGTTGGAAAATCCTGGGTGACATCCTTAAGAGAATTTGAGTCTGGGTACGGCAGATCTAACGTTTTTCCAATCGTAATGCGCCGTTGCGTGTCGGTTAGTTCTAATGCGCCTGCCGCATTCAGCCCAACGCTATGGCTTCAAGTCGGGTATAGCAAGAAGAATTAAGTAATTCTTCTTTTTGAAATCTGTTTTGCATAATTTATTACGTTTATCACATCCATTTTGTAACGGTAATTTCCCTTTGAATACTTTTTGCGTTGTTGTTGATTATTGTTTATTGCATGCCCACACATGATCTTTTCCCAGAAATAATCCAAGTTGAATCCTAGTTAATTACTATACAAAATACATTATACAGGGCGTTCGCCGGAAAACGCTACCCTCCCAGTCTGTTGCCGTCGGCAACTTGCTCGGTCAGTCGGGCCAGCAGTTTCCGCCACACGGCACTGTTTAACACCTCCGCTGCCCCAACAGTGCAGTGCAGTGACCCTTACATTGTTAAGAACGGTTTCTTTGCATTGTAGATAGTTTGTGACTTCAGTCTCTTATTAATCAGTGTTGTGAATAAACGTTTCTTTGCGGTTTGGCTGGTTTGGGGCTTCATACTCTTATTAATCTGTACCATGTTTGAGTGTGAGTAAAATTATGGTACGTTACAGTTTGCAACAAAGAATATTTCTCTACGATACATATGTGAAGAAGAAGTCGTTTAAAAAGTGTCGCAGTAAATTTCGTCGCGAATTTCCTGGCGCTTTACTGCCAGCTAAATCAACAATTCTGCGTCTGGTTAAAAAAGTAAGAGAAACGGGTTCATTTTTTAACAAAAAGAGACTGTCGGTCAACCGTATTCTCACAGAGGAGAAAATTGACGATGTCGCTTTTCGACTAGAACAGTCACCCAAAAAATAATTAAGTCAGTTAGGGCAGCGTGTGTCTCGAAATATGTTCAGAAGATGTGAAATGTGCATTACACAAGAGGGTCAACACTTCCAGCATCTTTTATAAGGTAAGCTAATGAATTACGTCACATTTAAATGCTTAGCACACAAGTTTATGAAGTTTATGAAGCGTAATTATTATGAAATAGTCCGCGGCCGACGGTCGAACAATGCCGGAAACTGACCGCTCGCTCGCCGCGAGCAGTTTCTTCCTTGTAGCGCTAACAGTGGGTTGCGTTTCCCGGCGAACGCCCTGTATATTAATTCTAAGTTAGAATATAAACATAGGAAATTATTATAAATAATGATTAAAAGCAATTAAACGGACATATTCCTGGCGAAGCTATTATGTTTCCTACTTTAACGCTCGGAACCTCTTCAGTTTGTGGCTGATGTAGTGGTTAGGGATATATGTGAGGTATGTGATCGAAGAGACATTCGGATGTTGTGGTGTATCTGATAAAGTGATGCTGTGATGTGATGTATGTGATAAATGATGTTGTAATGTATGAGATGTAAGTGATGTGATATAGCTATGCAATATTTTGGTGTATGTGAATGATGTTGTGATGTTTTGGTGTTATGAAGTATGCGATGTTGTGATGCATGTTGAGCATGTACTGCATGTGGAGCACGTGGAGCATGTAATCCATGTGATGCTTATGATTGATGTAATAAATGTGATATTTTGTTGTGTTTGAAGTATGTAATAATGTGATATATATGATGTATGTGATGTTGTAATGAATGCTATGTTGTTATGTATGTGATAGTACGATGCCTGTGATGTTATGATGTATGTGATACTGTGATGTTGTAATGTATATGTTGTATTGTAATGCATATATATGTTGCGATATTGTGATTTATGTGAGATTTTGATGCATATTATATTGCGATGTATGTGATTTTGTGATGTATGTGATATTTTGACGTATGTGATGTATGCGATGTAGTGATTATGCGATGTAATGATGTGTTCGATGTATGTGATGTTTCGATGTATGTGATGTTGCGATTATGTGATGTTGTGATGTATGTGATGCTGTGATGGCTGTGATGAATGTGATGTAATGAATGTGAGATTTTGATGTATAATATATTGCGATGTACGTGATTTTGTGATGTTGTGATGAATGTGATATTTTGATGTATGTGATGTTGCGATGTATGTGACGGGATATTGTGATGCTGTGATGGATGTGATTTGTGATGTATATTATATTGTGATATATGTGATTTGTGATGTATGTGATATTGTGATGTATGTGATGTATGTGATGTTGTGATGTATGCGATGTTGTGATGTATGTGATGCTGTGATGTATGCGATGTTGTGATGTATGTGATGTATGTGATGTTGTGATGTATGTGATGTTGTGATGTATATGATGTTGTGATGTATGTGATGTTGTGATGTATGTGATGTTGTGATGTTGTGATGTATGTGATGTTGTGATGTTTCAGAGACGTCGCGAAGCGGAGAGGCAGCGTCTGAGGGATCAAGAGGCGTCCATAGAAAAGAAGGCGCCTCTCGCAGAACCGGAAAACGAACGCGAGGAGGTGTGAACCCGGTACCGCGCCGTCAGGGACCCTGCCTTCACCAGCCGCCCGCTCCTCGTCAACAGATCCAGCTGATCTGTAGCTTCCCTCCGGGAAAAGCAACCGAATCAAACTACAGGACTTTCCTTGTACGCAGTAGTTACAACGGGTACAGTGACATTGTCACTGGGGAAAGGGGAAATAACATTTATAGCAGTCGATCAATAATAATGTGTGTTCAATGATCAATTAAGCAATTTCTAGTTGCATTCTACGAATGCCGTAATTTCTGTTGCTGATTGTTGTTGATGTACCAGAGATAATAAAGTGATGTGATTCCTCTGTTAATCAATACTGTTTGACTTCTACCCAACACCTTTCACTTTTTTAGATGCGATTGTTAGGCCATTTTCGCACACATACAGGCGAAACCGGAGCCGGCTCCGGCGCCGAATGCAGTGTAATCAATTTATTTATTTATTTATTTTATTTTTTCCTTTTTATATGCCGTCAGTCTCTCGACTGGTTTGATGCAATCATCCATCCCCTCCTATCTTGTGCTAACCTCTTCATCTCTACATACCCCTTACAACCCACGTCCTCAATTATCTACTTCATATATTCTAATCTCTGTCTTCCTCTACAGTTCTTACCTTCGACTGTTCCCTCCACGAGCAAATTAACCAATCCAGCATGTCTCAAAATATGACCTACCAGCCTGCCCGATCTAATCAGTAACAACCATTTTCCTCGCACACTTTTAACGAGATAGTGTGACATTAATTGAATTGGTGGAGATTAAACGTACCTGTGGGATAAAACAGCCGACTACTTCAGAAACAGTAGAAAAGCTGAAGGCGTGGAAAGAGATGTACACATTTATGAAAAATGTTACCCTTTTATTATTAGTAATAACAATGCAGAATAGTTAACACAATTTATTTTGTTAAATTGCCACGTCAACGCCTCTTCGATACTGACCAATTATCTTCAAGTTGACACCACAAAAAAATAAAAAAATAAAATAAAAATAAAAAAAATGGAAATTTTAATTAAAGTAAAGCATAAGTAAATTCTGGTTGTGCTATTATTTTTTATATCAAGCCAAAGATACTCTTTGACAAAACCGCTGGCGCGTTGCCGTGGCTAAGCAGAAAATAAATTATGTAAACTATTCTCTAAGTAATAATACATCTATAACTTGTCAACTTTCAGTTGTTCTTTTTTCCTTTAACTTCGAAATCTTGTTTCAGAAATTAATACATCTCTTTCCACGCCTACAGTTTACTTTACTTGTGTTTATTCCCAATCTGTAGGTGTCATGTAAGTCAGTAAAGGTTGATCCAGATACTTAAAAATCAAAAGAAGAAATATAATAAATTGAAAGTTTTTTTCTGTCTTATTTATAGATTCGAGTCGCAGTCTTCATAAAATTAAATAAATTCAGTTGATTTAGCGCTTGAGTACAATTATTAAATGAAATAAAAATATACTTACTACTTAATTTATTTCACTTTTTTTTCTAATCCTCTTTTTATATTTGAGTCAACAAAGGATTTTAATTTAATTTAATTTAATTGCAATGGAGCACAGGCTCCGGTGGCAATTTCCCTACACACCCATCTTCCCCCTATCCTGCACCTACCTACATTTGCCCTCTACAAATTTTATCTTTAAATTCTTTCAAAGTTTTTGGTAAATTATTCATCATTTCTCTTGGTAACTCATTCCAATCCCTGACACCCTTACCTAAAAAAGAGAATCTTCCCACACCCTTGTGCCTGAAATCGAGTGCCAGCTTGTGGTCATGCTCATCTTTTCCCTTCCATGCAATACTTTTCATACCTATTGCAATATCTTTCCATGCCTCATCGCCAGTATATGCTCTGTACACTCCCATGACCCTCCTCATTCTCCTCCTGTCTTGCAATGAATCCCATTCCAGCTCCTTTATCATATCCGTCACTGATTGCATTCTGCGATAATTTCCAGAAACAAATCTATCAGCCCTTTTTTGCACCCTCTCCAACTCCTGTATTTGATACGTAAAATGAGGGTCCCATACTACACTACCATATTCGAGCAATGGTCTGACCAAAGTTTTGTAACCCAATTCCTTTACTTCTCTCGTACATCCCCTCATCACTCTTTCCAACAAGTGCAGAACTTTGAAACCTTTTCCTACCACCTGTCCTATGTGTCCTGCCCAGCTAAGTTTGTTATCAAAAGTAATTCGAAGATATTTACATTTCAAGTCTTCAGCAAGCAATTCTTTCCCCAGCTTATATTCAGGATGTATCAAGTACCTCGTGTTGATTAAATGTTTTCTGTACTTGCTTCTAAGAAATAATAATCCGTTTAAATAATGTTTGGTGAATGATGCACACATATTTTTTCCTACTTCATTCGGTATTGCCGGGGTATGTTAAAACGCCCTTACGGTAGCTTTGGGTCAACGTATCTCGGAAACTAAGTCCCGTCACATGGACAAGAATGGTCGAAATCCATGACAACCAAGTCTGGCAGGTGATAGGTTTTTTGTGGTTTATTATATATGATAAAATAATTAGTCCAGATACCTTTCAGATTTTAATTGTTTTTATCTTATCTTATATCTTTAAACGAGCAATTCTTGTATATATATATATATTTCGGATCTCGGAAACGACTGTGACGATTTGGATGAAATTTGATATTTAGATAATGTTTTGACTTTTAAGATTACCTAAATAGTTGTCTTCCCTACAAAAAAGCGAGTTTACAAAATACGAACAATTTTTTCACTCGTTATCTCGAAAACAGCACTAGCGCCATCTCGTATACAATTTAGGTACCAGAAAGCCTACAAATAGATTCTCTCTGATTTCAAAGAATATTTAAATGAACAGTTCTTGTATACTGGTTGACCCTTGGAAATATTAACACTGTAAGTTTAATTGTAAAACATTTAAAAAGGAAGATGATTAAAAATTTGTGATTGGTTTTGTCAGAGGTGATACTTTACAGAAATTTCTTTGAAAATAATATTACCGGTACCAGTTATAAAGAAATCATCGTTTACTTTTTGATCGTAAAAGGTGGTTGTTAGTTTGTCATTAAATACTACCACGCAAGGTATGAGCATAGTTTTATCGGAGTGAATGAATTTAGCACTGATGATGTTCTATCATTACCGTGACGTCGCAATCTGATGATAAAATCATATAGAACTCGACTAAACATATCAAAAATAAAGAATAAATGTTCTTGATATCTCGCTTGGTTTTCGAGATGTCAAAAATCAGTTATAGGTATAGTTCCTTGTGCTTTTGGTGACGTTTCTTCTGGTCCAGGCTGTATTTTAACCTAACAACAACCATTAGGAACCAAATAAAACATTGAATGTATATTTCCACCGTATAGACATAGTGGTTTTGGTGGATTTTTTTCTGGTCCAAGCCGGATCTAATCCTAACCTCTTCACTTGAGATATAAGAAAAATAAATTCTTTATTTTCGATTTGTCTCGACGAGTTTCATATGAATTCATCATCAAACTTGGCTCTGACGAAATTTATCTTCTGGTCCAGGTGGCATTTCAATTTTTCTCGTCGAGTTACATAAGAATCCATCAGCAAGGGTTTTCGTCGAATCTCCTGAATTACCACAAATCTCGTACCATTAATTAGTCCTTGACTGGCATTAAGAGTTCTGTTTAACATAATAATAGCATTTTTCTTTGAAAGCAATTTATGAGATGGTCTCGCAAATGGATCTAGCATTTGGATGAAATTTAATATGCAGATAACGTTTTGTTTTCCAAGTTTTTAACACGATTTAAAAAAAATAAAAAAAGCAGTTTTTGTATTTGGTTTCTCGAAAAGGGCTCTAACCTCATTACGTAGAAGGTTCAGCCTACTGATGTTAGTTAAGCTTCTCTTTGGTTAACTATGCACCTCAAAACGCCTAGAAATCCTTCAAGCCTTTTACTTAAATCAAACTTTACTCGAAATCTTGGATACTGAACAGAAATCGAAAGATGCCGAGCGAAGATCGGTCACCCAGGTACTTTTTATTAAAACATCAGACTCCAAAGTTACTGGTTGCACATGCAGACACACGCTCCAGAGATCACACTCAATACTGCTTTCAAAGACAATACTGCTCTACACTCCCACAGCACTGAACTACAAGACTCCTTGCGTACATAAAACCTGTTCCTTCGACGACGTAAAACTGTTTCAAAACTCGTCTATGCCGATCGCTTATGTAAGTTCCATAGAAAGTTGCAGGATATTACAAAGACTTCCGATAGATATTTCTCGAATTTTGACAATACTTAAACAGTTACAAAAATATTAAAACAATCAAAATCAGAAAATAATCATTTTCAATCATTACGAAATGGTAAGAAATGAAAATTAGAGATATATAAACACAAAATTATCCATATAAATCAGTTTAAACTTTCGCAAATCGTCCTCTAAACATCGCAGCTCATCTTAATACTTGGAATTACAAACATTTAATCAATTCCTCTTGCATAAAACTGGATTTAAACATATTAAATAGTGTTTATATAATTTCTTTTCATAAAACAAAGTCCATTTAGACTAATTCACAATCAACGGCATGTAATACATACAAAATCATATTCACTCAACCTCTAGCTCGCTACAAATAATTCATAAAATAGAATTTCACTTGAAGTCTGGCCTTGAGGGCTGTTACACAGGTCTGTATGCTTACTGTTTAATCGGTCACTGAACTAGTTTCACTTCGTTTTCTAGCTCCTCCTATCTTGAGCTAATCTTTTAACCTCTTCATATACACTGCATCCAAAGATGGACAAAATATTAATAAATTGATGAAACGCAACATTTAGAGCGAATATTAGTTCCGGAACGAAATTAAGTGTGTTGTATTAAAAACTAGCTGTTACCAGCCACTTCGTACTCGTGGACATAGAATTTTATTGCTAGAATTGGATATAAAAAGCTGTAAGTTACCTAAAAGGTAGCTCAAAAACACAGACTTTAGCTGCCCGTGCTGTCCTAGCACTATACCCTACGTCTGAGGACTGCAAGGAATATATACAGGGTATTACAAAAAGGTACGGCCAAACTTTCAGGAAACATTCCTCACACACAAACAAAGAAAATGTGTTATGTGGACATGTGTCCGGAATCGCTTACTTTCCATGTTAGAGCTCATATTGTGGACGGCTGTGATACAATACGCCATTCTCCAGGGCTGCATCAGCGCATCAGGGATTCCATGCGACGGAGGGTGGATGCATGTATCCTCGCTAACGGAGGACATTTTGAACATTTCCTGTAACAAAGTGTTTGAAGTCACGCTGGTACGTTCTGTTGCTGTGTGTTTCCATTCCATGTTTAATGTGATTTGAAGAGAAGTAATAAAATGAGCTCTAACATGGAAAGTAAGCGTTTCCGGACACATGTCCACATAACATATTTTCTTTGTTTGTGTGTGAGGAATGTTTCCTGAACGTTTGGCCGTACCTTTTTGTAACACCCTGTATAAAAAAAAAGACAAAATGTATTTATACCAAAAACCTTTCGGTAAACACAAAATAATAGCCTGGTGCAGAACAAATCCATATCTATACTATATTATAAGTTGTGTCCGTACGTGAAATTTATGGACAGGTCACACACAAACTGACTGCGAGAGAGAAAGAAAGCCTGAGTAACCAATATAACACTACAGAGACTCACACACGACATCCATCTGTCTGACACTGTTCGGTTATTTTTTTTAAATTTCTTGACTAAATATATCATTACCACCAAAAAGTATCCTATATCATTTCTGATTATACATAGTATTTTCTTGTCAAATTTCATCAAGATCAGTTTAGTCTTTTAGTCGTTCAAACGTAACAAACAGACAGAGAGACAGTTACTTTCGCATTTTTAGTGTCAGTGTAGACATCCACTGTTCCTTATTCACTTGATTGCGCGGTTGTCATCTTCTCTCACCCCTCCGTCTTTTACGCGGTCTTCCTCTTTGCCGCTTTCATCAAGTCTTATACCTGCTGCATCTCTCCTGGAAGTCGGTAGCACCTTTTTCGTGACTAGACAAAGCGTTACACAAGCTTATCCTAGAAGCAGACCGTTTTGTTGCTTATAAAGGGATCTACGCCTGATTCACCGCTGGCCCGCACATCTTCCGTTCCAATCCAGTTGCATGCGTTCAGAGCACTGCTTCCAGATTCCTTGTGAGAAATTGTTACGACAGATACTGTGTTATATATATTTGGAGGAAAACGGTTGATTATTTTTGGTAAGGACATACTTGTGAAAATCATTCCAGGATCCACAGTGAACTGGAATTCGGATGCGTAGCCAGGTTAGGGATGGCGATCTCAGATCGATTAATCGAAGAATCGATCTTTGAGTCACAAAAAATAGATTTTTTTTTAAATCGATTTATAGTACTAAATCGATCCAGTGAATCGATATTTTACCCGTGAAAATCGAATATGAAAAAGCACTTTCTACATGTAATCCACTTGCACATGAAAGTCAGGGTTTAAATGAAGAATTTAGTCACTATTTACCGCAAGCAGTTGTACACCTGAAGTATGATCCTAGACTTAACTGAAAAAAAAAAATAAAAAAATAAATAAAAATAAATAAATATTTTCACGTTTAGTCAACAGCCAAGAAGCATATCTGTATAGTGGCGGTCATCAGTAACTTGCGAGTACCTTTTTTTATTGCCGGCAACATCGCAAGTGATGAGCGGAACCGCTTGAATCCTAGTAGACTGGACAGACTGTTGTTCCTGAAAAGCTTGGACATTAAGCACTGGGAACTGTGAACTATATCATTTCAAAACTGTTTTATGTAACCATCAAATTTGTGAAATAAATGTCTGTTTACCGGATACTTTGATTTAGGCATAAAAAAAACTTTAATTAGTTTAAAAATTATAAAAGATCGATTATTTTGGTGTCCTTTTTGTTTTCCATGATTTGAATTATATTAAAAATACGAACACCAAAAGCAAATCGAAAAAAGATCGATTTTTAGAAAATCTATCTTTCAGACATCGATTTTTTGTGAATCGATTTATCACATTTCGATTCGAATCGATTCAAGAATCGATCTTTTTAGGAAAGAATTGTCATCCCTAAGCCAGGTAATGGAATTACAGTACACCAGAAATATAGGTCCGAAAATAAAATGACTCTTTGCGTCGCTTTCGACTTAGAATATACCATGGAATATTTGACAGGCCTGAGACTGATTTTGAGGCATGTATTCCCTCAATCAACTGCGACAAAGAATGGACAAGGAACCCATCGACATTTAACGTAGACAGAATTACTTGATTCGAATGTTCGCTCAAACACACATAGAAGACAACACCACTGATGTATTTTTGACTGTCGCGTAGGCCGGATATCCAGTTTTAGCAGAAAAAGCTGTAACGTATATGTCGGCTTTCACCTCTGTAAGTCATAAGCGAATTTTGCGACACACGTTTATGTGAGTATATAGAAACAGATTCTAAGTAGAAAACAATCTGTGAATTAAGGCGTCATATTCTCGTCCAAATGTGTTTATAATTAGAAAGGAATAGCTTCACCTTCTCATTAAAAATTTTATCTGACTTCAAATTCCTCTTTAGAATTAATTTTCTAACAATTTAATGAAATTATTATTTAATAAGTAATTATTAAAATAATGAAAATTATATAGAAAATTAAAAAAAATGCTTTATTGTATCGTCTCAAAATACGAAGTAACGTCCTAGAGGGTCACAGGACAGAAAATTTGAGGATTACTGGTATAAACCTTGTAACCTCCCGGTTCTTTTCTATAGTTTTATTCTTTCCCGCTTTCTTATTATATTATTCAGTGACACGTTTTCACTACCAGTTAACCGATTTCATTTAACGAAGATAAGATTGGTGAACTACCAAAGAAATGAGTATTTTAACATATGTCTAATTTATTACCATTGGAATTTCAACACAAACAAGCAAAACTAACACAAATACTGCCACCGCTTCGGGCTTCATACATGAAAAAATATAATCTGCATAAATACGAAACATGCACTCAGTTCATCTTCATAAAAATCTTATTACTCAGTACGGGTTTAAAAGCCCGTCGAAAATGTCTTTTATCACCATAGGCGATAGAAGGAATTTACGTGGAAAAGATTCTAAGCAAAAACGAATAACGATTAATCATTATGTTTTTATAGATTTTTTAAAACGATTTTAGTATCATTTCTCTGATTAGATTCTTGAAGTATTTCGTCAGTATATTTTGATTTTATTTGATTGAAATTTTTGCTGTTATGAAGAAGTTTTTAAGTAAAGCGTAATTTCAATAGCGAATAATTATTATTTATTTGATTGATATATTTAGCGATTACCTACGTCAAGTGTAAACTTTCTCTGAATTTTTATTAAACTTCATTGTTTCTTGTCTTTAGTAAAAAAAAAAAAAAAAGATTATATTGTAACCTAGTACTTATAACTGATACAGATAATATAGGGTCGGATGCTCTCCTCCTTAAATGAATTTCTGCATCTAGTTGTCATAAATAAACAAAAACCAACACATACATTTTTACTAACGTCGGATTATATATTTTTATATCTCTGACTCACATATTTTTTTATCTCTGCTACACAACAGACAAACGCATTTTAGCGGGGATTACAGTTATACCTTCTATTAAAAACGTAAGAGCGAATAGAAAACCAAATTCGATTATTTGTTGGAAATTTACACTTCATTTTAACGATATAAGTGGAAAAAGAATCAAATGAAGTTATTTAATTGAAATTTCCCAGTTAGACAAGCAGCGCTGTTGTGGCAGACAATGTAACTAACTCTTCGTGCATCACCGAGATTTGCCAAAGATTTTTTTTCCATTTATTTTGTTGGCATTTGGGCTTGTACCCATACAGCCACCTTCGTTTTACAATTTAACATCTAAGTACAATATAACAATAATAATATCATGCAATTGGCTCTTTTCATTATACAGAATAACATCAATAGAATACCAATGATAATTACATGCAATTACCATTTTCGTTTTATGCAAGAACATGAATAATACGAGGCGCGTCCAGAAAGTAAGTTCCGCTTGGTAATAAAATGAAATTGTACACAGATACAGAAGAAATTTTTATTGCAAAAAATTCTACAACTCTTAAACTACTTTTCCACATAACTGCCGAAATTTTGCAGGCATTTGTCATAGCGTGGCACCAGGTTTTGTATAACTTCTTCATAGAAATCTGCCGCCTGTGTCTTCAACCAGTTGGAAACAGTTTCTTTCAGCTCGTCGTCATTGGTGAAGTGATGAACGCCAAGGAAAGACTTGAGATGTAAGAACAGATGAAAGTCTTGCCAGTTCTTCTGTAACAAAAGGTGGACGCCCACTTCGTTCTTCATCGTGTACATCACTACGCCCGCCATTGAACTGTTGGACCTATCTTCTCACCATCGAATCACTCATCGCATTTGGTCCGTAAACATCGCAAATTTGCCGATAAGTTTCACTTGGTTTCACTTTCCTCGCATTCAGAAACCGAATCACAGACCTGATTTCACAGGCGGCGGGATTTTCAATCAACGCCGACATTTCAAACAAGCACAACAAAGCGTACGTAACTGACAGCGATCTCCAAATGGTGCACGTTCTTCCCCTTGATACACATCGTCTACAGCACATGTGCGGAACTGCAATCGCAGCGCTGCAGCGGAGATAAACTGAAACGGAACTTACTTTCTGGACGCGCCTCGTATAACAATAATGATATCATTGCCGAGTCATCGAGGTGAGATGGGTCTCCAGGCACTACGTATTTTGTTGAAGTGGATACTACTTGCAAGAAGGTTTATACCTTGTTCACTCCTAACTGGCGCGCCAAGGTCATGTTCCCCTCGCCCCGCGCCTCACCTCACCCCCTCCCCATGCCTTCCCCTCAGAGGATACCGCTGCCTACAGGCAGGCAGGAAGCATTGTCGTATGGCGCAGTATTGTCGTGTTTATACCAATACATCATTAAAAAACGCTGTAAGTCAAATGGCGTCAGATAGTTATAAATATTAGGCGACAGTCAAGATCAATAGTTTTTGATGTGCGCAATTTTCTTTAAGACGCTAGAAAACTCTGAAGAGAAAGTTTAAGGAACTGCAAAAAGTCAAAACTGAGGCGTGTGGAGTATCGTTACGAACAGTTCAACGCTATGTAGCGAAGACAAGCCGACTGTTCCAGGGCCATCCTTACCTTCTCCAAAGGAAAACATTCACCGAGAAAAACCGGCCACGGAGATGGATGACGTCCGCAAAGATATCATTCGACGTTCTGTACTAGAATTTTATGATCGAGGCGAATATTGAGGGAGATACTGAAAGAGAACTGGAGACATCACTTCTCTGCGTAAATTACTAAAAACACTCTACTTGAGATACAGAAAATGTAATGACGGTGGAAGTTTTCTGACGGAAAGGACAGACATTGTTGCAGCTAGGGCCTCATTTTTCAGAAAAAATGCGCTATTTAAGGAAAGAACATTCTCTTTGACCTATCACCTACCTTGACGAGACGTTGGGAAATCAATATCACGCAAAGAAGTTTATTTGGCAACACTCTAAATGAAATGGTGGCCTCAGCGTTCCTGTAGGTAAAGGCTCTCGATTAATCGTTTGTCATGCTGGGTCAGCAACTCATGGATTCGTTGAGGGGGCTGGTTTAGTGTTTCAGTCTAAAAGTTCTGGCAATTATCACCATGGATTCAGTAGTAAAGTGTTCTGAGAATGGTTTTCTAACTTGCTTAAGTGTCTGCTGGCGCCAAACTGTCTGAGCGGAGTCCATAAGTGGCTACTTCTTGTGCCTTTTTTCTGAAACGTATTTATCTATATCTTTTCTTGATATTGCTATGCTGATTCTATCTCTCGATATCTATTACTATTACTATTATTATTACTCCGCAATTCACTAAAAGTGTTTGGCGGAGGGTGCATTGCACCTATCCGGGAAGGTAATGGTTTGGAAGGGATATACGGGATATGGCAGGTGGCGCCCATGGGCTATTGTGAGGAACCATCCCAGCATTCGCATGGAGCGATCTAGGGAAACCATGGAAAACCCAGATCAGGATGGCCGGAGTACTTTATCGAAAGCTACTCCTGTCGAATTTTGTGTTTAGTCGCCTGGTAAATCCTTTCTATTCCACTCCCTAATCGCTCGTGGGAAAAATGAGTACAGAAATGAATCGGTTCTGGCCCTGATTTCTCTTATCTTATTTTCGCGGTCATTCCGGGATATGAATGTTGCTGTTTTATTTTATTTTATTTTAATTTTTTTTTACTGCTTTACGTTTCTCAACAGCGAGGTCTTTAGAGACGGGAAAGGATGGGGCAAGGAATGGGAAGGAATTCGGTCATGGCCTTTTTAAGGAAGCAACTCGGCATTTGCGTGGAGTGATTTGGGAAACCATGGAAAACCCAAATCTGGATGCCCGGACGGGGATTCGAACCGCCGTCCTCCCGAATGCGAGGCGAGAACACTAACCGTTACACCACCACGCTCGGTAATGTTGCTGGTAGAAATATTTGTTTACTGTCATTCCGAAATACGTCAGTCGAGAATTTTTCAATTAGCTTCTGTCGAGAGCAACGCCTTCGGTGCTCCAGGTCTTCCCAACCTAACTTCTTCAACATCGCACTTACGCTTTCCCTCCAACTATATATACCTGTCACGAATTGGGTGGCTCTTCTTTGGACCATCTCTAATGCCTCCATTAATCCCTTTTGATGGGGACCCCATACAGAGCAACAATATTCTAAGTGAGGCCGCACTAGTGACTTGTATGCAATCGATTTAACGTCCGGAGTGCATTGTTTTAAATTACGACCTAGAAATCGGAGCATACGATTTGCTTTCCCAATTACATTCTCGATATGCTCATTCCACGACAAATTATTACGAATTGTTACCCCTAGGTATTTAGCGGAATCTACCGTTCTAAGGACAGTGCCATTAATAGTATATTCAAAGCTAAATGGTGTCACCTTTTTATTTACACGCATGACTTGGCACTTTTTAGCGTATAACTCCAACTGCCAATCTTTACACCACGCAATTATTTTCATAATATCGTCTTGTAACAAAGCGCAGTCGTCCTGGGTTGTGATTTCACGATAAATAATAGCATCATCGGCAAATAATCTTTTCATCCCCCTTATTATGTCGCACAAATCATTAATGTATCTATTATATACTTTCGTAAACTCACGCACTCATTCACTCACGTCGAAAACTATTGGCCGGAGAATGATGTCACGTGTCAACCATCGCTCGCAAAACAGCAACCAGAGATACAATTATAAGATAAAAAAAAGGAGAGCCCCAAAACCCGCTCCTCCAAGCATGGCGGCCTTCCTGTTATCTACTGCTCGCCTCTGCACATGCATTAAGTTAGTATTTCTATAGGTGATCGCAGGAACGGGATTGTGATGTATTCCATGCATCCAGGTGTCCGCCCGTTTACATGGGTCCATCGGATAAGATAGACAGAAATTTTGGAAAGAAGAGACAGGGCAGAGGGAAAAACGTGCCAAGGTTTTACCCTTGGGGGAATAAAAACCTCTGTGACAGTGGTTATGCTCACAATTTAATAGCTAAGCAATTGCTACAAATTAATTGCCATAATACATTCATTAAGTTTGTTTTCGTAGCGTTTCATAGTTAAAAGAATGCGGCTGAAAAATCGTGGATATGCTTTTTAGTACCACGTTACTAACGAAATCAACTTTTAAAAAACTTTTAAAAAATTAAATTACTCATGGTCCCTGCTATAATTATGGATGCCCATTCGGCTTGGGATAAATTTCAATTTAATTAAAACTTTCACTAATGTTGTTGCTTGACCAAAGTTTATGCATTATGGTTTATTTGCTTTTTATATTTTTTAGTGATCACTTCAGTTAATGGTCTTTGTTCACGATCGCTGTACATGAGTTATTAGGTTATTTTAAGTGAACATCAGACCAAAGATTTTACTAAATCAACTATTATGGCAACTCATTTCTTCGGAGTTGCTCAACTGTTTAATAATATGAAATGTGTATTAAGTTCTCTGGCCTTTACAGATTACATTATGAGTGTTTGCCCAGTCTCAATAAAAAACAACGTGATGCTTTCGAGGCAAACAGCAATTTTTTAAATTTTGCAGAATGAACTTTAAAGATCAAATACAAGTCAAGTTTGTAATTAAGCAATTATACGATTCCGCTATCCACCCTGTTCGTGTTTAATACCTACCTCTATTAATGCTTCTGAGTTCTTCAAGCTCAAGAGAATTTATTCGACCTGAAACACAGGTCAAGTTTAGTTTAGTCATATCAGGTCAACCTGTCATAATCTTTCATCCTAGAGACTGGAACTATTCTAGATCCGTGACGATACGCAAAAAACGGTCACGGACTTACTCTAGTGAATTGTATTTTTTCATAATATGTATGTGTTAATCAAAATGTGAACAATACATCAATATAGAACGAATGTAAGCTTACTCGGAGAGTCAGTTGTGTAAAATCTTCTTAATTTATCCTTAATGTTATACCACTGTTGTCACCCGTTGCGTTTTTCAATATTATTATTTAATATTAATTTTTGGTGATGTACAAGCTATTCCCTTATAATTTTGTTGTATCACAGCCATGAGCTTCAAAATTGTGAATAACCCATCCGAATTGGTTCGACAGTTTTTTCGTTATGGGGCGGATGTAGACAACCTGTTTGAGAGTTATAACATTAAGATTATTGCTCATCAATATCAGTTTGACGTTCGAACATAGACACACTGGTTGTGGCAGATGGTACACAGCTCTGCCGCCAGAGCGCAGTGAAGGCGTCCGGCAGCCTAACTGAAATTTTGTTAGTTCACCAACTTTCCGGGAATTGTGTGATTGATACGACATTCACGCAAACAGTTCGGGTGGAGGATATTATGAAACCAGTCTCTAGCAAATCTACGGTGGCCAGTTTGGTGGAAAAATTTACTGTCCGCTGCACAAAGCGACGAGAAATTCTAACCGGGCTCTCTTTTTTTCGAGCTGGTCTCTAATTGGCGGAGGCGAGGGCCGCCTCAATTATGTCGTCTAATTGAACCGTCACAGCCGACAAAAATTACCGCCCAACACTCAGGCGTCACCACGGCTGACGACAACGCTTTTTCAGTTTTTGGGTATTTTGTTTGGTACATAGATTTGTTTTTAATATATTTTTTTCCTTAGTAATTTGTTTTTCCTTTATTCTTGTACTACGTTTCTTGCTTAATTATTTTTTGTTCTTGGTACTTTTTTGTTTGTTCCTTTTTATTTCATTTTTTTCCTTGCTTTTTTGTGTTTTTGTACTTTGTTCTGTTTTTATTTTTTGTGTTTTGTTACCTTGGTGCTTTTTTTTTTAAACTGCTTTACGTCTCTCAACAGCGAGGTCTTTAGAGACGGGAAAGGATGGGGGAAGGAATTCGGCCATGGCCTTTTTTAAGAAAGCATCCCGGCATTTCCCTGGAGTGATTTGGGAAACCATGGAAAACCCAAATCTGGATGCCCGGACGGGGATTCGAACCACCGCCCTCCCGAATACGAGGCCAGAACGCTAGCCGTTACACCACCACGCTCGGTGCTTTTTTTTTGTATTTTGTTCTTCATTGTTGTTTGCTTGGTTTCATGTTTCTGGTACTTCATTTAGTTTTGATTCTTTTTGGTACTGTATTTTGTTTTTGACTCTTTTTGCACATTGCCGTTTGGTACCTGTTTTCTTCTTAGTTTTAATAATAGGCCATTAGAGGCGGGATGGGACTGGGGACAAGGAACGGGAAGGAATTCGGTCATGGCCTTTATGAAGGAAGTATCCTGGCATTCGCCTGGAGTGATTTGGAACCCAAATCTGGATGCCCGGACGCGGATCCGAAACCGCGTCCTCCCAAATACGAGGCCAGAACGTTAACCATCCACTCAGCACGCTCTGTACGATACTGTTATAAAGGTAACATTGAACTGCCTAAGCACGAATCAGCAAGTTTGATATTCCATGTAAGGTAAAGCGGCCTGTTCCCCGTCGAACTCCGTGTAGAGCTACCGTGGATGCTCTCACCCACTCACGCTACTAGAAGTGGTCCAAGCGGTCCTTTCCACTCGTACTTTCTCGCAGTTTCCTTATCGCACGCTTGTAGGATGTTTCCTCCAATCAGGTTCCAACGGCATTGTTTGCTGGACAACAGGGGTCCCGTGTTGGCTCTCCAACAACATCCAACACGTGCTACAAGTCCAACAAGAATCCTAATTCGGAAAATCGAGTCATCGTAGGTCCTACAAGTTGTACTGTGAATGTGCCGCTAGAGCGGTGGAAATGCGGGTGGCGGGCACGGAGATGTGCGGTGGCGTGGCCTTGTGCTTGACGCTTCAATTAGTCGAGCTGCATCGTGGGTCCTACTAGTTGTACTGTGAATGTGCCGCTAGAGCGGTGGAAAGGCGGGTGGCGGGCACGGAGATGTGCGGTGGCGTGGCCTTGTGCTTGACCCTTGAATTAGCCGAGTCACAAATTCCGCAAAGTTCATATGACAATGATTGTTTTGTGGTGCGCGGGTCGTTCAGAGGACTGTTCTCTGAAGAAGGTCACAAAATGATGGCCGAAACGTTAGGTTTCGATAAATTGACGCGGTTCAATCCGAACAATCAAGATAACAAAGATTGGTTTGTTGACAAGTCCGTAGTTATGTGTAAATAATTTAATTCACTTGTTAAATCATCACCCTTTGTTCCTGAAAGATGAGACAGAAAATAAATCAATATGGCAGTATCACATGGAAATTGACTTTGCTTAAGCAAAATGTAGAATGTGTGATAAAAATATACTTGTTATGATTTTAAGTTTATTTCCGATAAAATATGAAAATCTAAATAATTATAAATTTATTTTTCCACCTCCGCTTCTGAAACATATTCTCATCCGCCGATGTCAATCATTTTGTGTGTGTGTGTGTGTGTGTGTTGTGTGCCTCAGCGGCTGTGTAATTTGACCCCACTACCATTGGTAGTTTTGTCAGTGTTTTCAGGTTAGGGTTTGTTTTGGGGACACTATTTATTACACTTTAGGGGAAAAACCATGACT
>JARYHS010003945.1:0-11448 GCA_031002005.1 Vandiemenella viatica
AGATTTCGAGCTAACGATAAAATGGCCTTTAAATAAATGCATAGTAATATTCTAACTATGGTAGTGGGCAGTCACCACAGAAATAAATTTTAATTCAGAATTTTTAGTTCTTACACTAACTTTAAATTAGAACTATTAATATTCAGAAATGTTCTAATTTGAAATTAAAATATGAATCAAGCCCAATTTATTCTAAAAAGAAAAATACTTCAATATAAAACAATAATACGATAAAAGTAGATCATCATCATCTAAAGCGGTTTCCAACCAATGGCTGGAGCTGCTGGGAACAAAAGCCTCTCCTGCGCTTCCTGTCCATCCACCATCTCATTTCCACTGGCACCCAATGTCCTCTTCTTTCTTCTATACATTTTTAACACCTTTAACGCTTTTACCACGGTCTACCTCAGGGCGTCATCCCTTTCAGCTCCATGCCCAGCATCTTCCTTAGTATTTTCTCCTCTCCCTTTCTCTTAGATGCTCAAACCACTGTAACCTAGATTTCACTATTCTTCGTTGGAGCGGTTCCTCCTTGATTATATCCCTGAACACCTCATTCTTTATTTTGTCATTTCTCGTTACTCTTACTCTCCTAGTATGAAATTTCATTTACATAGCCCATTCTCTTTCTTTTTCCCTCTCCTTCATCATCCAGTTTTCAAATCCACATCTCAAAATTGGCACAAAGTAGGTTTTATAAATTGCCTCCTTACTCTTTTGTCGCACATCCCTACTCCACACCTGTTCTATAAAACTCATAAAAAATTATCTGCACCTCTTTCATTTACCTCCTACCTCTTTCCTCAATTTTCTTCAATCCAGTTCCCCAAATATTTGGCATATTTCACTTTATTTAATTGCCCTCCTCGAAGTGATATGTCTGTGTTTGTACTATTCTTCTTTATTGTTGTGATCACCATTTCACTCTTTCTTGCAGAGTATGTCATATGATGTAACTACTCTCTCCCACAAATCCAGCTGATCCAGAACCTCTCTTTCATCTTCTCTCCTCTTGTCCGCAAACAAATATATTTTAGTTCTTCCTTTCCCAATGCCCTACACCATCTTCTTCAATATTTCTTCCATAACTACCATAAATAAGTTAGGTGATAGGGCACTTCTTTGTTTCAGTCAATTTTTTAACTGGAACCATCCGGTTGTATCCACTACCACTTTGAAACAACTGTTACTACACTCATACATATCAGTCACTCTTTCTACTATCTCCTTATTTACTGACTTTTCTCTTATTATTTCCAACGCTCTGTTTTGCCTGAAGCTGTCATACGGCTTTTCAATGTTCAGAAAGGCCATTACCAGAGCCTTTCCATACTCACAGTTGCTGTTTTACTGCAAATATAGGATCAAAGGTTGACCTTCCTTGTCCAAATAAATAGTGTTCTTCCCTTAGCTACCTATCAACCACTCTTCTTATCCTCCTCTCTAAAACCTTCTCATAAATCTTGTCACTGTGGCACCTCAGGGTATTAACACAGTAGTCTTGGCAGATAGTCCTGTCCCCTCTCTTGAATATAGGTATTATTACCCCTTTCCTCCAGTCAACTGGAATTCTTCTCTCACTTCACACATCCCACATCACTCTGTAAAGCCATTGTATGCCCACTACTCCAGCAGCTCGTATCATCTCCACGATCACTCCATCCACTCCAGGCACTTTACCTCCTTTCATTCTTTTTACAGCGTCCTCCAACTCCATGTAATATCTTCCTTTTCCTCTTGATACTGATTCTTTTCTTCTTCTCTACCACCTTTTCCATCGCTGAGTCCTATTTCATTCAATAGATCCTCAAAATACTCCCTCCAAAATTCTTTTGTCTCTTCCTTCCCCTTCACTAAGTTGCCATCCTTATCTTTTATACAATCTGCTTAAGTTCTACTCTTTCTCATACTTTTTATCATTGTAGGCCTACACAGCACCTTGCTACTTCCCTCACTATCCTCTTCTGTCCATTTTTTCCATCCATTTCCGTTTTATTCCTGTAACACTATTTTTGCTTCTTTGTTTTTACAGCTATACACTCTTTTGCTTTCCTCTGTTCTCATTTGGAACCATTCCCCGAAGGCTTTGTTCTTCTGTAGTACACCATCGTTTACCTTGTCATTCCTCCATGTGATTTCCTTTTCACTTCTACTACCAGCTGTCCTACTACATACTGCTACCAAGGTGGTTTCAAAACATTCCCACTCCCCCCACCCCCCACTGTCGTCCTTAGGTAATTTCTGTGTATGCTGCTCTTGGTACTGTCTCCTACATTCATCATTCTCCAGTTTACACACTCTTATTCTTCTCTCGTGGTGGTCAGATGTTCTTGCTTCCTTTCTCTCTTTCAGGCTGGCTTTCAGGATTCGGTGGTAACTATCTAAGGCTTCTGATGGGATTACCTTTATATACGCAATGCTCTTTCTCAACTGTGATTTGATTAGAAAGTAATCAACGATCGATTTCGCAGACCATGTTAGCTTATTGCTTTGTCTCTTCTTAAATCAAGAATTACCCACAGTCAAATCATAGCGTAGACAATAGATAAATAAGAATAATTTACATATCTAAAAATGGTCCCAACATATATTGCACAATAAGCCGTTTAACATGATTCTTAACCGTCAATTATATGCTTAAATAAGAAAAATATGGTGTTTTCTAAAATAAATGCCACACGTGAAGGTGGTGGAGCCTACAGTGCAGTTTCACATTCCAAGATACAGGTCTACACAATATTTCAAAAGAAACAGAAAATGCAAATATATTGTTTGTGATATATAACTTTTCGAGGGATTAAGTATTTAAGGAATTATAGGAATATTCAACCCCCCAACTAAAGAAACTAATGATATTTAGAGAAAACTTGGCATAGTTAAAAATGTTCGATAAAAATCAATATACAAAATTTTGAAATAATTTGGTTTATGTGAACGAACATGTATCACGTTTCCATACCTGTGGTTGCAGGTGATTGAAATTTTAATGGCCAACGGAACTTGTGAATTTTCAGAGATGAACATTGCGTGATTGGCTTAAGAACTTAGGCAACTAAACATTTCCAATTCTTTAGATTATTAAATATTCAAATCATTTTCGTCTTTTCATTTATCAATGTTATCTCGTTGCCCACACCGTCGGTTTGATAGTAAAACCGCCCATCATACGCGAAGTATGTGGACATGGGCACATATTTGAATGGGTCTGCAATCCCTTGGTCGAAATGTCATCGTATTAATTCTATAACCTCCTTCAAAGGCACTCGTGTGAACGGGGCGATGACATCAGAGCTAACCAAAAGTTCCGAACCTGGATCATCCATACGAGTTCAACAGAGTTCCATTCAAGGTGAGTGCAATGGCCCACCAGTGGACTTAGTTGTCATGTGAGATAGTTCGCCATTTCGTACGTGGGGGCACCGATTGCACCGACAATTGGTCGTAAGGGCACGTTCTCTTTGTGGATTTTCTTTAGGCCATATAACCTCGGAGGCCTGGCTGCGCGAGATCAAAGGTTCTTGATGGTAAACCAGATTTGTTTAGAAGGGCTCTAGTTTTGTTGGCAACTTTGGATCTAGGATCAGCTTCAACTGACTTGTAAGAAGCGTCGTCCAATGAGCTCCTGAATTTTTTAACAATATCAGTGTGTCTAACTGGTCTGTACAGCTGTCGTTCAAGGAGGAAAAAGTATTCAAGTATTGCATGCTTCGATTATTCCTCATATAATAAGTGCTAGATTCCCTGATATGATACTGAATTACAGTATATAGCGTTTGGAAAGTACTGAAACTTAACCTTAAAGAGTATTGAGACACATCATCCAGTATTACAGACTATTAGTAATATAAAGCAACTTTCTTGCAAACATGCATCTGGATAAATACAGCAGATACAAAGAGGGGGTAAAGGCCGTGCTTGGTGCATGAGCGGTAACATTATGGTCTGTCATTTACGACGACGTGGATTCAAATACCCGTCCTACCATCCTGATTTCGGTTTTCCATGGTTCCCCGAATCAAAATGTCGGGAAGGTTCATTCAAAACGCTGTGCACCAAATCCTTCCCAATCTTGGCTCCCAGTCCTTTCCCGCATCTGCAAAACACCACGTCAACGAGGAAGAATGGTGGAGGATGGAAAAATTTGGGTAAAGATTAGTGGCAAACACAAGGAATGCACCAGCTTGGTTGGAAGAATGGTGGAACAGTTGCGAAATTGTTTGGCAGAGCTGATAGAGAATGATGAGGACAAGAACGGGAAAAGTGATGGTTCTCCATTTGCAAAATTTATTACTGTTATTAATTACTGTACATTTATGCAACCAAAATTCCACAAATTATGACCAGAGGAATGATGATAATTCTGATTTCCATACTATAATCGGATTGTCGTTGGAAAAAAAAAGAAATATCTTAGGCTCGGGATGTGGGGAAAGGATCCCTCGGACAAAATTGAGTTAAAATATAGAGAAGGGAATGTATGATGGCTTCTACTATTGATTTCGAACCAATCCTGATGCTGTATCGTTAGCAAAATAGTTGATCCGCATTCCCAATAAGTTGAAGCAATTACAATCTTCAGTTAAAGGAGGAAGACAGAACGTTCTCTCTTCTGGTTATCTTCTTCTACAAGAACATTGAATCACAGCTACTTAATTCATTCATCATAGGCCCAACTTCGTGTAGACAGATGGCCAGGCGCAGGTCCGCCCCTAGCTGAACGCCCTTGTGGAATACCGAATATGCCACCCCCTGTCTAACTACAGCCAGTGAGATTGCCGCCCCTTCAAACATTCGCCATTATATAATTTTGCCCTATATTCGCTCTGCTACTGTCCCGCGGCAAAATTCGATCACTCGAGGGGCCTCCTCGATGTGCCGCCCGCGTGCGTTACGCGACTTACACGCCCGCTTACGGCGGGCCTGGCCAGGCAGTAACTACTCTGTCGCAGATACGTAAGCAGGAATGACGTTCAAATTTCGTCTGGTAAGGGAACGATTAACGATATTAACAAAATTCTGGCATAATGTAAGGAAGTTTATCTAGAAAATTCTAAACGGTTTTCCAGAATAGCTGTTACATGGTCCTGAATCTCCTTGACGTCCGCAAACCGTGATCCCTTCACCTTAAGACGAGGAAACAAAAAAAGTCAATAGGAACAAGATCTGGAGAGTAGGGTGGGTGATACAAAACGGTCGCACCTCTGTAAACCAAGAATTGGTATACAAGGAAGCTGGAATTTGATTGTGCATTGTCGTGCAGTAACACCCATATTCCGGTCTCGACCATCTGTGGCCTATCGCGCTAGATACACTGGAATAAACGTTTGAGAATCTCCAGGTAAAATGTGTTGTTCACTTTTTGGCTAGGAGGGAAGAATTCCTTATGAATTATTCCCTCTTTTTCGAAAAAATCAGTATGGTAATCACCTTGGCATTTTTACACGTGGCTCTTTGTTTGTCGCTGAGAAGAAGGTGACGGCTATTCAATTAATTGTTTTTCGTTTTTGTGGTCGTATTGGTAACACCAAGATTCGTCCCCGGGTTATGACAATCAATCCAGAAAGGGCGGATCCCAGGCACACATATAGATGAAATCGCCACTGGTTTCAAAACGTCTTGCTTTTTAGTCGGCTGATAGGATGTGCGGCACAAATCGTAAACAAATATTTATGGATGATGGATCTCACTGTGTCTTTGATAATACCCACCTCTTCTACTAATAATTGCAAATTCAATCGCCAAGCTTTTTCTAACAACACTCGCAATGTTTTCTGTAGTCTTGAATATGGCTGGCCGGAACGGAGTGCGGTTCGACCTTCACCGATGTCTTCCCAGGGCGAAAGCGTACACACATTTTCTACCCACATCATCCTGACCGTACACTGGCACCAGCATTTCATGAGTTTCCATCAACGTATTACCCCATTTGAAAAAGAACTTAATGTTGTGTTGTTACTCCATGGCTTTTAGCTCCACATTGGTCGGAAAACACTTTTGAATTGTATTGCTATAGCAGGCTCCTGAAATTTCCGACGGACGGCAGGTCCAGATATGCTCGTGGCTCGTACATGCCAAAGCATGTGAGCGACCTTGTTTCGAGCTTTAATACAGAATTATTATGCCATTTACCGATTTTTATAAATAAACCTCGTATATCTGCTTAATTTAATGACACCAAGAGCTAAAAGTTGATAAATTCTCTTGCGAGGATCTATCTTTCAGCCATCGCAAAGTTTATATCTGGTAATTCTGTCCAGACGTATGCTTTCGTTTGAGTATGGGGGAAGTTTTTGAAAAGGGCTCAGCTGCGTTAAATATTCAATTCGAAGACTCTCCCAATTAGTAGACTACTGTTTCGGTCTCCAAAACACTCAGCTATCAGTATTGTAAGTTATTTGTCTGCCGCCTTCTTCGTGGGTATGTCCACACTTTTTCTTGAAGAATGGAAACTATGAAAGTTGCCAACGATATTTTCACCCGCAAAGGACAGCATAATCTACTGGCTGTTGCACGTACACTAGACCTACATTCCAAATATTATTTAATTTACTTAAATTTTAATTGCAATGGAGCACACGCTACACATCCATTTTACCTCTTTCTTGCACCCACCTACAATTGTCTTCTAAAAATTCAAATATTAAATTATTTCAACGTTTTTGGTAAATTATTCTCATTTCCCTCCGTAAATTATTCCAATCCCTAAACCCCTTATCTAAAAGAAGAGAATCTGCCTACACCCACCTGCCTGTGGTGCCTGAAATCGAGTGCCATCTTGTGGTAATGATCATCTTTTTCCCTTCCATGCATTACTTTTCATTCTTACACCAATTTCTTTCCATGCCTCACCACCAATATACGCCTTGTACACTCCCATAACCTTCTTCTCCCTACTCCTGTCTTCCAATGAATTCCATTCCAACTCATTTATCATATCTGTTGCTGGTTCCGTTTCTCCGGTAATTTCCAGAAACAAATCTAGCAGCCATTTTTTGCACCCTCTCCAGCTCCTGTATTTGATACCCAAATTGTGGGACCCATACTACACTACCACATTCAAGCAATGCTGTGGTCAAAGTTTTGTAACAAATTCCTTTACTTTCTCGTACATTCCCTCATCACTGGCGCCAACAAGCGAAAAATTTTTGAAACCTTTTTCTACTGCCTGTCCAATGTGTTCCATCCAGTCAAGCTTGTTAACAAATGTAATGCCAAGATATTTACATTTCAAGTCTTCAACAAGCGATTCTTTTCTCCACCTTATAATCGCAATCAACCTTTAGCTTTTATCTGTGTAGTACCTAGGATGGCCGATCTTCGCTCGGCATCTTTCGATTTCTGTTCAATATCCAAGATTACGAGTAAAGTTTGATTAAAGTAAAAGGCTTGATGGCTTCCTAGGCGTTTTGAGCTGCACAGTTAACCAAAGAGAAGCTTAACTATCATCAGTAGGCTTACTGGTATCTGAACCTTCTACGTAATGAGGTTAGAGCCGTTTTCGAGAAACAAAATACAAAAATTGCTCCTTTTCTTTAAAAAAATCGTGTTAAAAACTTGAAAAGCAAAACATTATCTACATATGAAATTTTCATCCAAATCGCTAGATCCATTAGCGAGACCGCCTCTTAAATTGCTTTCAAAGAGAAATGCTATTATTAGAGATTAATTAATGGTGCGAGATTTGTGGGAATTCAGGGGATTCAATGATAACCCTTGATGATGGATTTTATGTAACTCGACGAGAAAAGTTGAAAGTAATATATATATATCGCTTAGTTCTCGATATATCGTATCTAAAAATTTGACGTGGTTGGTTGAAATGCAACCTGGACCAGAAGATAATTTGCCAAGTTTGATGATTATGAATTCGTATGAAACTCGTCGAGACAAATCGAAAATAAAGAATTTATTTTTCTGATATCTCAAGTGAAGAGGTTAGGATTAGATCCGGTCTGGACCAGAAAAAAATCCATCAAAACCACTATGTCTGTACGGTGGAAATGTACTTTTAATGTTTTATTTTGTTCCTAATTGTTGTTTTTAGGTTTAAACATGGGCTGGACCAGAAAAAAGTCGCCAAAATCACAAGGAAACATACCTACAACTGATTTAAGAACATTTATTCTTTATTTTCGATATGTTTCGTCGAGTTCTATAAGAATTCATCATCAGATTGTGAGGTCACGGAAATGGTAAATGCAGTCACTCGGATAAAACTATGCTCATACCTCGCGTGGTAGTATTTAATGACTAACTAACACTTTTTACAGCCAAAACGTAAACGATGATTACTTTTTAACTGGTACCGGTAATATTATCAAAGAAGTTTCAAAGAAGTTTATCACCTCTAACAAAACCAATGATAAATTTTTAATTATCTTGCTTTTTTAATGTTTTACAATCAAACTTGCAGTGCTAATACTTCCATGAGTCTGCCAGTATACAAGAACTGTTCGTTTAAATATTCTTTGAAATCAAAGCGAAATTATTTGTATGCTTTCTGGTACCTGAATTGTCTACGAGATGGCGCTAGTGCCTTTTTCGAGATACCAAGTGAAAAAATTGTTAGTATTATGTAAACTCACTTTTTTGTAGGGAAGACAACTATTTAGGTAATCTTAAAAGTCAAAACGTTATCTAAATATCGAATTTCATCCAAATAGTCATAGCCGTTTCCGAGATCTGAAATATATGTATATATAGCGGAGTTCCCGGCGTTGCCCGGTATAGTTGGCGTAGATTTACCCGTGCCCTATTTTTATTCCCGCAATGAGAAACATTTGCTCAAAGTTTCATAAAATTCGCAACCCCTAGCAAGAAGCGGACGGGTTGAAGTTTATTTGCACGTACACTATTTTCATTCGTCTGAAAAGATTCATGTATGTCAAGCTTCATTAATTTGGTTAAGAAATTGCATTATTAGATTACTGAAACACGCTAGATTATGCTGGAAACTCACATTCGATTCAACTGCGAAGTGAATATACTTTTTACTCGAAACGCCAGATACTTCCGCAGATTCATCCTTTTATACAAATATCGAAAGTGAATCGAGAATAGTATCATCGTAAACAGAATACTATGGACGATAGCCAGAGACATTGTCCAGAGATCGTGCTTAAAAAAAATAAAAGTATTGTTTCTTCAGCTATCTATGGCGTTTAAAAATTGAATATCCCTGAAATAATGGAAAGAATACTTCAAGTTTTGTTTAGTGTGCAAAATAGTTATTATTGTAAAGTTATCTTATTGCTTTCATTAAAGGCTATGGTCAGAGACGTTGTAGTTGTATGTTTAGTGCGAAGTATGCAACATCTGATCCTTCCAACTTTGGGATTCGTCATCATGCGTTCAGAATTTCATTTAATGCTCCTGCGTTATTTAACGTTGAAACGTAAGACGCCAAACTGAACTGATATTCTAAGCTTTAAAACGGTGAAAACTCCATCGAAATCCGCTCCGTAGTTTCCGAGTTTTTATAAGACAAATTTATCCGGCTTTCGTTTTATAGATATAGATTTGGTGATAATTTATATAAGCTTTTAAGTGAGGAAAAATTTAATGTTGAGCTCCGGGCCCAAGAGGTATGCATTACATCCTGAGTATTTTCTTGTGAAACCATGTAAACCGAAAACTGGATGGGCGGATGGCGGACGGGGATTTGAATACAGGTGTTCTCGAGTGCAAGGCCTGAGTGCTACCGTTCACCCATCAAGCTCGCTTTATAGTTTGATTTAATTGCAACCGAGCACACGCCCCTGTAGCAATTTCTCTACACCCCCTTTTTCGCCTAACAGAGTATTTTTGCCATTTGAGTTAAGTTTTTGTATCTCAGAAATGTTGAAATTACCATCGTGGATCATAAGAACAAATTTAAACTTTCTTCACAAGGAAACAAAAATCCATGTCGATTTACTACTATAACAGTATTCGTCCAACCCAGAAACATGTGAATAATCTTTTATGAAAAATCTTTTAACTGTGGCGTTGCAATTTGATGATGTATTGTTATGTACCACACAAGACAAATCAAAATTGAAGATTTTATCTATATATCTCGTTTACACTTCTCGTTAAACCAGACGATGGATTCTTATCTAACTTGACGAGACACATTGAAAGTGAAACGTAAAATATTGCTTTTTCCTTGGGATATTGTATCTCTAAATTGAGGTTGATAGTTTGAAATACAACCTCGACCAAAAAAATTCCAGTCAATAATTTTTTACTTTCGATATCTCGAGAGCTAAGCGAGATGTGTATCTTTTTACTTTCTATCTGTCTCATTGAGTTATACAGGGCGTTCGCCGGAAAACGCTACCCTCCCAGTCTGTTGCCGTCGGCAACTTGCTCGGTCAGTGAAGCCAGCAGCTCCCGCCACACGGCACCGTGAATCACCGCACTGTTTAACACCTCCGCTGCCCCAACAGTGCAGTGACGCAGTATAATGGGACCCTTACATTGTTAAGAACGGTTTCTTTGCATTGTAGCTAGTTTGTGACTTCAGTCTCTTATTAATCAGTGTTGTGAATGAACGTTTCTTTGCGGTTTGGGGCTTCATACTCTTACTAATCTGTACCGTGTTTGAGTGTGAGTAAAATTATGGTACGTTACAGTTTGCAACAAAGAATATTTCTCTACGATACATATGTGAAGAAGAAGTCGTTTAAAAAGTGTCGCAGTTAAATTTCGTCGCGAATTTCCTGGCGCTTTACTGCCAGCTAAATCAACAATTCTGCGTCTGGTTAAAAAAAGTAAGAGAAACGGGTTCATTTTTTAACAAAAAGAGACTGTCGGTCAACCGTATTCACACAGAGGAGAAAATTGACGATATCGCTTTTCGACTAGAACAGTCACCCAAAAAATCATTAAGTCAGTTAGGGCACCGTGTGTCTCGAAATATGTTCAGAAGATGTGAAATGTGCATTACACGAGGGTCAACACTTCCAGCATCTTTTATAAGGTAAGCTAATGAATTACGTCCCATTTAAATGCTTAGCACATACAAGTTTATGAAGCGTAATTATTATGAAATAGTCCGCGGCCGACGGTCGAACAATGCCGGAAGCTGACCGCTCGCTCGCCGGGAGCAGTTTCTTCCTTGTAGCGCTAACAGTGGGTTGCGTTTCCCGGCGAACGACCTGTATAAGCATCATCATCAAATTGCGACACAATGGTTTAGGCGACACCTACATTACTAAATAATTCAATAAATTGTGAAATTAATAAAAGCTAGATTATGTCAGAAACACGCGCGTATAGCGCAGAATTGCAGCTTAATACGAAAAAACCATCAGCGTAAATACCAAAAAAACATTCAGTTGTCCTAAGCCATTATTATTCTCAACACTAAAGGTTTAATACATTCTTCTAATGTTTTTTTTTTTTTTAAAAAACTATCAGCGCACGTATTAATTACGACGTTGTGATTCCGTGAGGATCCTATGT
>JARYHS010003946.1:0-26137 GCA_031002005.1 Vandiemenella viatica
AAACATGATTAAATTATTTTGTATTGTAACTTGTAAATCATCGAAATATTAATTTAACTTCAGTTGAACAAATGTATTTCATATGCAGCTTGTATTGACTGCAATTTTAAATATGATAATTATAATAATGATATATAGTCCTATATTGTCTGAAAAACTTATATTGTAATGCTTATTGTAATTACTGATGACTTTTCCTATGTCATAAATTATGACTTCATGGATCAAATAAAATTCAATTCAATTCAATACCACTTGTGAAGAACCACCTTCCCATACTAACATATAGGCAAATCTCGATTCGCTTCTATTGTTAATCTTATTACATTCACAGTTGATACCTGATAATTTAAATCCTCACCAATAATGATCATTCTGTGCTCACTTTTCACCTCTGAATATGAATTTAGTTACTGGTTGAACTATCACTCTGCTTCAGAGGCTGTCGTGAAGATATCAATTAATTTGTTTAGATATTAAAGCCAATATAAAGACCCAGTCTCTTATCAGATTTATCAACGTAACAAACGTAAAACCAGCAGATATTATAAGCGATGATAGAGAAATGAAAGATGAAAGGGTACAAAAATAATGTTATATTATTTAATGACGCGACCTCGACACTTTCCCGCCGGCAAGCACCCTATGCTTCCGTGTCGGAAGTTAACAGCAGATTGACTGCTTCAATACTTAGTCGTGGACTCTTCCCAGAGGCACCTACTCTGCTGTAACTTGGCACGGCAATAAACCAAGGTGTCTAATAAACGTGACTTATCATTCTAAAGATAGATCCAGTCCTACCATTGGTACTTAGCGTCAGAATATTTAGTCAAGCATTCTAGGCTAACCAGAACGTCGGCAGCTGAAGAGAACGAGCCTGAGATCCTGGACGACGTGAAATTTCTGGCAAGTAAGTAAACTGTAAAATACCTCTGGCCTCCCTCTGCCAAACCTGACAGACGAATAAGTCCGGCCAAAGCCACACGGCTGATTAACCCACAATTGCTAAGTGGGACGACACACCATAGCCTGGAGTGCAGATGCAAACGGCTCTACCAGGAAAATGTTCCATCTAATACTGAGCATCAACAAGATGGAAAAGCATCGTTTCTTGGGCGAGACAGGGGGCGCAAAAGCAAACGGTACAGCCCAGTGCGAGACAACAGAAACTGAATCGACTGATTCAGTAAAGAGGCGAGTCTTGCTCGGTCGCGGTGTGGATCTATCGCTTTCTTAAATAAACTCTACTACTCTAATGTACCGCCTAATTTGAAATGGTAGAAAGTGAATATCCCCTTCTATCGCAGGCCATGCCCGACTTCGCACCAAGTCTCACTCATCTGTTTCTCACCGGTTAGATTGCAAACCCATCATCAGCCGCGACACAGTGGCTAGTCTTCACAGGTGGCTGATTGCTTAGGTCTCTCGGTCAAGGTTATGGGATTAACATAGGGGTCCCAGTATTACATCCGTGGTCAAGAAGGTTTTGAGAAATCTGTCTGATCAAATGAGATATGCCAGATCACTCTATGATTCTGATTCTAAGTCAAACTATTGTTCCAGCCACGACAAAGGGGAATAAGCGGCAAACATGAACACGGTCAGCGGGTCGTAGAACCTATACGAACTGACTATCAAATATATACAGATATAGAAAATGAAAATAAGTGTTAATTATTGAAGATTCTGTATTCTCACCTTCAAGCTCATTAATCTTTTAGATCTTCGTCTCAGTTCGTTCTAATGTTTTCTCCATTTTTCAGGTTCTTCTACTACATTCATTGCTTTAAGCGAAGGTAAAATGATTTTCTATTTAAATCAATACCCTGAAATTCACAAAACTGAGAATGGCGGTGGGTGGTTTGCATAAAAAAATAATCTCTATTATGGGGATACGAAACCCGAATAGCTCGAGGAAAGAAAGAATTTATGGAGGTAGCAGTACAGCGTCATATTTCTCTAATCATTTCTCTCTGGTCATTGCAGTCCAAATAGGCTATGAATGAAGAACTTTATTGCACTTGTAATTAAAGTTGTATGGTGACATGTCTGCCAATAAGTTTCAAACTGTAGTCACCCTGTCAGCTTATTGATAAGTGCAGACAGAGTAAACTTCTACTGGAGCCTTGGATAATGGGCCGATCATAAAAGTCTGACATGATTCTGATATGAATATTCGTCGTACTGCAACACCTAACAGATTATACTGCTCAGCACATTCAGATATTAATATAGGAATGGCTTAGATGGCTAGGTTAAATTACTGTAAACGGCAATTACTTATTCACACATTTATTTACATGAGCAATGACTGATGGCATACGTGAATATTTACATTTTTAATTAGCTTTGTAACAAACATTAGAGATACGGCCAAGGACTAGGCGACCATGTAACTAATGGGCACCTCGCAGCTAAAACTAACTGGAATATTGATAATGTCTCCACAAGACTATGCCCACATGAATATGATCAAATAATTGAACCCCTAACTGTCCCCACCCAGCTAACGCAGTAGAGCCCACCTGTGTGTTAGACGCCTGGCATCATCTTCTTGTCTGCGGCAGACGCCCCGGCGGCGCCGACGTCAACGCCCTCGGCGTCGATGTGGTACCTTGAAAGACTTTCGTGGAGAGACCGAGTGACCCCTGCCCCCTGGGTTTAAATAGATACTTCCCCTTCCTATCACCACTGTGTGGAGAGGGCAACACTCTTCGCTAACCTGCTGTATGAGTCACTTTACCAGCTTGCAGTAATGACTGGCGCTTGGCAACTGGCGACTTAGGACTTGCTGATTGGCGTGCTACTTCTCAGGTCACAGCTCCTATTACTTAACTATTTCATGCTCGCCCGCCCTGGATACTGTCTTGGAAAGTATGAAGTATTTAGGCAAGTGATGACCTAGAGCACTACAAAACTAAATCTATGTCGTTTGCCCGCCATGCATTCCAAGCTCAATCTACGTAACAATTCGTGACGCTTTCATGAATGCTGTTGCAAGCAGTCACATATCGAGGGGCTCTTCTCTGTGCTTGTGTCAATCCCAAACGGCACAGCAGTAGTACAAATATGGACACCAAACTTTTGTGTGCTTTCTTCTTTGTATTTTCATTGTATTCTTCAATATTCGACATAAGAACTGCCTGAGAGCTTGTATGTTCGTTAGAATGAGCCCTACACATAGCTTTGTATTGTTTCGCCTAAATATTTCGGGGAATCGAATCATATCAATAACTAAATTTGTTTTGTATTCCCAAAATGCGTTGTTGTTTTTACAATTTAATGTAAGTTACCATTCATCTTACCTTGCCGAAATAGCGTACAGATCGCGAAGAATTTCCAAGCAATCTGCGAAACTCCTTACTTCTCTATTGATGACTACATCATCAGGGAACATCTCAAACTGCTATTAATGATATCCCCAAATTCTCTAATTACAATCCAGTACAACCACATACACTGTCTATAAAAACTGTGTAAGCTTACTGAAACGGATATTTAGTGACATTATATACGTGTTTCTCCATCAAAGAATACCCTGATTCTTCAGAATTTCTGGTTCGAGCTTGCAAAATTACAAAGATATTTTCAAAAACATTTCCACATCCATTGCGGCTCTTAAATTAAAACATTTTCTACGGCATCTGGCAAACAATCGAAATAGATGGCATTGAGCAGAGATGGACTAACCAGTTTCTTTTTAATTGTTTTTGAGCAGTAACTCACTGCTGTATTCATTTTTATTTTTAGCAAGTTAATTCTTTTCCTAAAAGGTCTGAGTGAGAAGATGGATGGATGGATGGTTGGTTTAATACAGAGTTAGATGCGTTGTAGATTGTTTCTATACACAGTAATTGTTTCCTAGTGTAAGCGGCTTCTTATCACATGCTCATGAACAATCCTTCAAGCAGCTTGGATATTGGAAACTAATGGAAGATTGAGTAACTATTATTGATAATTAGAATCCTAAGTAACATCTAAGAATTTGAGTTCCACTGAACAATTATACACATTAGCTTATGATCTCACAAATTTACTATATGCACTCTTTAATAATTTGATTTTTATTTAATTTAATTGTGTTGGAGCGCTTGCTCCAATGGCGGTTACCCTACAAACTGATTTTCCCCCTTTTACGAACCCCTTTATTCTTACGCTCCAGTAAATTTAAATTCTATTAGCGTAATAGTAAATGATTTAGGTATATTATTTCGATCCTCCAATCCCTTACCTACGAAAGAAAATTTTTCTACACTGTTGTGTTTGAAATCTAAATCCAGTTTGTGATTACTGGTAATCTTTACCATTCTATATCATGTCCTAATTCTTTCATCAATATGTTTCCACGCCTCATTGCCAATATAAGCTTCACCCTCCTCCTGTCATCCAAAAAATCCAATTCCAGTTACTTTATCAGTTACTGATTGCGTTATGCAATAATTTTCAGAAACAAATCTAGCCGCCCTTCAGTGCACACCCTCCTGTACTTGATACCCAAAATAGTGGGTCCAATACAACACCACCATAGCAATTGCCTGACGAAAGTTTTGTAACCAAATTACCTTACTTCTCAAGTGCATCCCCTCGTAACTCTCTGGAACAAGTGAAGGATTATGAAACCCTTTCCTACCACCTGCCCAATGTATCCTGCCAAGTGGAGTTTGTTATCAAACGAAATCCCGAGGTATTTACATGTCAAATCTTTAATAAGCAATACTTTCTCGCCTTATAATCATAATTACGTCTTTATTTTTTATCTGTATAAATAATAAGCTGATCCTTCTTTTTCATCCCAGTCTTGTCCTGCCCAGCTATATATCCTGTCTAGGTTATCCTGCAGCTGATCACAGTATTCTGTGATTTAGATCTTGATGTAAAACAGTTATGTCATCTGCAAACATCCTAACTTCTGACAGCATACCATCAACATAATCATTTATTATAATAATGTGTAGCAATTGTCCCAATACACTACCCTGTAGAACTCCCTTTCTGCTTCAACTTATTTTGAAACTGTATTTCCTACTTTAACATTTTGCTTCCTATGTTTTAAGAATTAACATACTCCAATAGATTTTACTTTATTTAGAACCAATTTATGGCTCACTCTGTCAAAAGCTTTTTGTAAAATCTAGTGCTACCCTATCAACTTGGTCTCCCATGTCCATTTCATCCAAAATATTTTGCATTTAACCTAGCAACGGAGATTCGTATAAATATCCTTGCCTAAAGCCTTCAGGTGTCGACTTACATTCCTCACATACGTCTCTGATGTAGTTATATACCAATCTCTCCATTAATTTACCTACCACTGATTGCCTTGTAATTTTCGACCCTATTTATCACCCCTCCTTAATGGATCGGTACGACCTGTCGCACTCTTCCAGGTCCTCTGAGGTATCCAGACTCAGTGGTAGCCAGTGTAAGCCTCCTGGGGTGCGCTCCGTTCAAGTCGTGGACGCAGTGGTATCGGAGCCGGTTCTACTTGTCATGCGAAGGGAATAGCAAATATGCCGTGTGATCGAGTGAATGAGTGAAACGAAATAGCCTTGGGATTAACCAGGGTGGAAACATGTTCTGCTGTTTCTTTTTGAGCATTAGTCGCGACAGTGTACGAAATTAGTGTGTAATCTTGTATAGTGTTGTGCCGTGACTTGGGTTACAGTTTCACAGAATGGGCTACTCTCTGTGTTAAACCCACTCCCCTCACAATCGTAATAGAGGAGCCCAACCGGTGAAATGGCATGAAATGATGAGTTCTATCACCTCACAAACGTTTGCTATGATATATGATGACATTGTTACGTTTCTAAATTGTCAACAGTGTCAGAAACTGTCTGAACCAGGGTTACGGGATATAAAGGACAAACTGACATCATGAACTATAACGTCATTGTACAGCTAGGAAGTGGAAATGAGAAACTGAAAAAGAAGAAAATAAAGAACGCAGACCTAATTACGCTACCTGCGAAAGTAAATAAACCAAGAGGCGAGTGCAACCATCAGCTGCTTGTGTGGTATTTATATCATTTGATAGCCCAAAGCCGGTGCGGAAAAAGTCACTGTATCTTGAACTCGGGAAGGAGAAAATAAAGATTAATATGAGTAACACCATAGTATAAATGTGATAACTGAAACTGCTTCAAATAAGAACGCTAAAAATTTATTGGCTAATAAAGAATTAACCTTTTTTTAACTATAGCTTTATGCCTCGTCGAGGTGATTATAGGTGAGAAAGGACGAGGGAAAAGGAAGTAATTCTGCCATGGACTTTTGAAGGAAGTATCCCAGCATTCGCCTGATTTGTGGAAACCATGGGTGATGCAAATCTGGATGCCTGGACAGGGATTGGAAACGCCGTTCTCCCGAATGTAAGGCCAGAGCTCTAACCGCTCACCCACTATCTCAGTACGAATCAATCAAAGAATTGAACTGCGAACTACCGCGAAAACGCAAACCATTATGAATCCTATTTCAATGGACGACGAAAAGATAGTGGAATTCGCATATAATCAAAATTTTTAGCGAAAAATAATTGAAGAGCAATGTGGTCCAAATCAAAATTTAAAACTGGGTCTAGGAACAAGGCAATAGTTCGCTACGTCACGGAAGTCAGTTCCTCGATCATATAAGAAATAATAAACATCAGGCAATTATACCTAGAATTTTTCGCAATGACAGTACAGGACTTGTTCATGCCCAAATGTTAAAAGTGCAATGACCTTGGACACATCATTAAACGCAGACCTAATTACGCTACGGGCGAAAGTAAATAAACCAAAAGGCCAGTGCAACCATTGGAAATGGGACACAAGACAGAGGAGTGTAAAAAGAAATAAATGCCAATCTCCAATCTGCATTCCCTGAACATTGTATGGAAAGTTATATAAAAAAGGGGGGAACGAATGCATGATCTCTCAGTTTCTTCTGAAAAAGGTAGTAAATAGAATAGAATAAGACAAAACCAGTAGTGGAATCAACAGCTTTAATACAACACATGCGCTAAAGAACAAATGAGAAGAAACGATACCTATAAAGAAACAATAGAAAAGGAAAAGCAGTCCAAGCGGCAAGATGTAGGGAAAAATTGAGAAAGAAGCTTGAAGTAGACAAAAAGGACTTTGGAATCCAAGTGTATAATGGACAACTACAAAACATAATTCCCAGGATAACTTTTAGCACAAACCAGAGAGTGGGTGAGGCAGAGTTGCGTTTGGACCAAAACCTTTCCAAATGTGCTACACTATAAACAGGACAGCAGTTATTTCTTAACGAATGCCGTTGATACCAGAGAAAAAATCTTCGCAATTTGCTAATTCTATCAACATTTAAAAAAATGTAGTTTCCCTAGCCTAAAAAACAGCAAGAATCTTCGAAATACATTTTTGTTCCGTTGCCGGGGATTAAACAATGATTGATCGGAAGTGGATTTTGAGATGCAATGAGTAGCGGAACCAGGGAGGGGGAGGGATAGGGGTCTACCTCCAACATCGTAATTTTTGAGATTTGGATTGGAGACATTTGTTTTTAGCTCCATTCATCTTTTAAGGGCGGCATGACTATTAAGCCAACCATCACCCGAGTCAAGCACCCTTACCAAAACCAAAATCCGCTCAACCCCCCCCCCCAAAACCCACTCAAGCTCGCCTCACCCCCCCCCTAAATCAAATCCGCCACTCGCTGCAATCGCTATGATTCTAAAATCGCTCACATCTCGTCTTTTGCAGTAAGTAACCGCCTGCAATTGACATGTATTACAGTTAGCGGAAATCTCACTTATATTAAAAAGCAACATATGTGCTTGTACAGATGCTAGATGATCTTATTTAATCCCACTACGTATTTATACTTATTTCATACCTTCTCGCAAAGGTGAGCACACGAGCTCTTTTCCATGTACGTGAAATTTGAGTTTCCGCTCATCAGTGTGAAAAAATGATGCAAACGAAAATTCTGGCAATCTGTTTGGCTCTATATTTTTGTCCAAGCATCTCAAAGTAAAGAGTGTACAGATACATATTTTAGGGATTTTCAATTTGTATATTCTTACTTAAGGTATTAGTTGTTATCTATCCATGGAAATATGTAATCATGATTCAGTTAGGATACCCAAATGACTACTTGTTAATTGAGTTGATGGTAAATTCTGTAAGTGTAAATTATTGTATATGATATAATAATTATCTTTTATTGCCAATATGTTTGAGATTACAAGTTTTTAGCTAAATCAAGACCTTATGGTCACGCAAATTAAATTGCATTATAAATACAGTACATTCCAAAAAAAGTACATTCATATATAATAATTTATAATTAATCAAGTTTGTATATTAACTTATTACATAAATATCGTTTTATTACAGTTTTGAATTTATTCCCAGAGAAGAATTTTATATGAGATGGAGGCTTCTTATATAGCCTACCTCCCATTTTATGGGCACTCTTATCAGCAGCCTTAGAATCATGTCTTTTGATATGTAAATCTGACTTGATTTGAGTGCCATATTTATGATTTTGACATATGAATTTCACTTTGTTTTGTTTATGCAAACAGGTTCTATCCACTACAGGCTTCATAGGACTGTCGTGGCTTCACGAGAGGCCCACTGGCCGCCATTTTTCAGGGTTCCTGTAGGGCCTTCACAGCTACCCTACCGGTCACGTGACACACTAGGTCCCCACTGTACCTCACCCCCACAGGCAATCCCCTACTTTATGCAGTTGCCCATCTCCCACCACGTGGAGGAGGGGTTGGACTTTGGGATATGCATGGTAAATGACCCAAAGGAAGACTAAGAGATGGATGGCTGAAAGGAGTGGAGGAGTGTGTACAGAAGAAAGGAGAGGACTGGAACAATGTAGTGACAGAGAGGTGGTGGGAAGAAAGAAGGAAATATTTTTTTTATTGCCAATATGCTTGTTTTTAGCAAAGTCAAGACCTTATGGTCACGGCAAATTAAATTGAATTATAAAAACAGTACATTCCAAAAAAAGTACATTTTATATAATAATTTATAATTGACCAGGATTATATAATACCTTATTACATAAATATCGTTTATTAAATTTTTGAATTTATTCCCAGAAGCAGACCCGACCAGTGGCTGGAAACTGTTGAGGATGATGATGACGTATAAATTTCATTATTTGTGGGATTAAAGTTTCGATTACATCGAAGTAATAATATATAGTGAAAATACAATAAGAATATTTTTCTGTCTAAATATTTCTCTACACGATGCTTTTCTATCCAGCTTGTAGAGGCCTATATTATTCTGATACATCTTTTGTGCAACAGTAACAATCGATTTTTATATACATGGCAATAGGAACCCTACACTTGAATATGATTCAGGATATGTGGAAAAATGATTCCATTGTATGCAATTTTTAGAACGCTGCTATCCAAAATTTTAGATAGCTGATTAAGAAAAATTCCTTTATTTTTGCACAGACAGAATCTACGTGTATCTTTCAAGTTAAGAATTTATCAACATATACGTCTAGGAACTAATGCTCAGATATTTCATTAATTCGCCCTTACTATACTTTGGTCTTAACCATTTAACTGCTACGGTTTGCCCGAACGAGCCCTCGCTGAGTACTGCTTTGTTTAGGCGATTTGAAATCGCAGATACAAATTAAATGCTGTTAACATAACATCTAAAGTTTTTCAATTTAAAGCTACTCTAAAAGTGAACGTCTGTGTAAGCAAACATGCAGATACTTCATATACTAAATAGATATTATAGCAACTGAAGTGTTTTTAGTTTGTGAGCGTAGTAATTTATATGGAGAGAACCTTTCCGAATACCTTTCACAAATTCTACACATATATTCCAGCCATCTTTTTGACCCGTGCTATGGACCACCACTGGCGATGTTAAAAATATATATTTTTTGTATTTCATTTAGTTTTAGAGGCGTATAAATGTAATATCATAATTACTCTGCGGTTACCCATGATTAGTCATTCTTTTTGTGTAATAAGCCTTGAAAAATGGTACAACACACAGTCATACATTAGATGTTCTGCATTGGTTACTCGACGCACTTTCTGTTTAGAACATACAGCGCATTTGCTCTTCTTTGAATTTGCATTATGAATGAAATTTGTAAGATCCAGTAAATCCATGACGATATTCTTACCAGAGCGTCTTCCATTGCTAGGTTTGTTCTGTTCTGTGCTATATGCTTCAACAAGTTCTCTAAGGGGGCGTCCATAAATTACGTGAGGTGAAATGGGGGGGGGTCCGGCGAAATATTACCAAGGGGGAGAGGGGGTCAATGGAAATCTCACGTGAGATTTTTTGGACTGTAGAGCTAAAAAAAGTCTACAAATGTCGTGAAAGTCGATGTATTTTCTCGAAAAGTGCAGCTTTGGAAGGTTGAGACCTAAATAAAAGTCTCAAAAGTTGCGTGGGCGATTTCTAGGAAGGGGGGGGGACTCACGGACCTGATGTTACAAGACGGGGGGGAAGGGGGGTCCGGAAATCCTGAAAAACACCTCACGTAATTTAAATTTATGGATGCCCCCTTACCTGATATAGATGAAACTCCACAACTGGCATTTTTCGTCCGGTTAATACTCGGTGAAGAGCATGAGCATTTAAAATGCAGTGTTGGGGAATTTGGAAAAGGAACTTTTTAAACCTCTTCATAGTGAAAATATAGTGTGAATTGATTCTCGCGTATCTGTTGGTCTCATCAGCAATAAATATATGATATTCTGTTAGAAATATCAGGAAAAGTGACGAAACTGCTGGAATATTAACCTAATCCACACTTGTGTCCTACAGCTTAATTGTCAACCACATGTGGTCAAACGCGTCACTAAAGCATTCTCTTTTTCCACACATTTCGCCCTCACTATCTGTAGCTTTAACTTCTGAAGAATATTCACATCTGGTGGAGACAAATGGTCAATTTCCACTAGCTGATGTACACGGCTTAGGAATATTCCATCGAGATCCTATCGAAGGTTCATCACTGTCATCCATATCAAAGAGATCATATTCACTGTCACTTCTAGTAAGAATCTCTATGATTTCTTTCGCTGTACAAACAGGACGGCGTGCCATTTTCTCAGCGAAAACTAAAAGGAAAAGAGCTACACAAATTAGATCGCAGCTGCCAACGCTCAAGGGCCGAATGAGGAAAACAACTAACCACCCTGGCTGGAAATATGGCTTCATGACCAGGCCGCTAACGCGTTAATGCGTTCAGAGCACACAGGGACCTATGTGGTCCGACGTGTTAACACGTCCAGAGCACAAAGAGAGCGGCAAGACGGCGCGTGTATACTCGTCTGGAGCAACTGGGCGCAGTATTAGCCACGCGCGTTAACATATCTAGAGTAGTCAAAGGGTTAATATATTATTCATATTTTGATTTTTTTATTCAAATTTTACTAAATATGTTTTACTTTTATTAAAAATTAATCTATTTATATCTACATAATTTGATAATTCATTTTATGTCTTAGTAGCAGCTTTCTCCAATGGGGATGATTGTTATCCGAACAAATTGTTGTAGTGTCATCTGTGAATGTTATAATTCTACTTTTATATACTAAAAAAATAGCCAAGTACCAGGTACAAATCCCTGAGGAACAACGCATCTAACTACCCAAACTATTTATTTTAACTTACTTACTGATTCATTATTTCTAAAATTAAATTCTATGTACCAAGGTCTGTGTTGAGGTGAGATGACAGTAGACTGTTAGCTAACCCTCCAATTTTCTAATTTGCAAAGTAATAGGTGGATATCAACAAAATGGCATGTGTAATTTTTATTTCTTAAATTATTTATAATACTAATACAGCAATAATTATGGATAGCTTTTTCTGAATCCAGATTGGCATGAGCTAATAATGTTACTTTTATATATGAAGTTATTTAGTATCACTAACATAACTTTTTCAAATAATTTGTTCAGAACGGAAGTTGGAGTAACAAGTATATAGTTACCAATATCTCTCGGTGCCTTTTTTTTTTATAGACAGGTCTATTATGCTGAATTTCAGACACTTTGAAAATTTTCTATTCGCTATGGATTATTTTATATGAAATGCCAGGATTTTCTTACTCTGTTTCAATACAAATGAAGTTATACCTTCTTACCTATTACAATTTTTATTTCATAAATTATATATAATACAAATATTTCTTCTGTATTTTTTTAAAAAAATATTGATTTATTGATGCACTAATAGGTTTTACTATCTGCACTTACTCGGTTACTAATCATAGCTTCTCCCACATTTAGAAATAAATTATTAAACATTTTATTAATATTCTACTACTTTTTAGTTTGTATTTAATGCATTGTTCTCCAGCTCCCGCTTGTCCTATCTTACATCATTTATAAGGCCCCAACTAGTTTTGTCATTTGCTAAAGTGGTTATCACCACCATGTACCGAGCGTGGTGGTGTAACGGATAGCGTTCTGGCCTCGCATTCGGGAGGACGGCGGTTCGAATCCCCGTCCGGGCATCCAGATTTGGGTTTTCCATGGTTTCCCCAAATCACTCCAGGTGAATGCCGGGATGCTTCCTTCAAAAAGGCCATGGCCGAATTCCTTCCCATTCCTTGCCCCCATCCTTTCCCGTCTCAAAAGACCGCGTTGTTAAAAAAGGACGTTAAACTGTTACAAAAAAAAAAAAAAAAACCACCATGTGTTTCAGGGTATTTGTAATACCAAAGAATTATGATGCAAATATCAATCATGTTCATTATAAACCCAATAATTTTCAAGATAAGCCATCAATCAAAAACAGTAGTAACTGTCAAAAGAAAACTCTATGTTCCATCCATTGGGTGATTCAAATAGAACTATTAAAGCTTATGAATGGTTCCTTATGGACAGCCAAAAATAATAATAATAAAAAGACCTGGGAGGGATGGATATTCTTGGGTAAAAAAATATTTATTTCAAATGTGACAAAAGAATATATGAACACCAACTTAATAGTCAAATAAATTCTTTTTTTACAACCAACTACTGTAGAATATATACTCCACAAAGGTTATTTTTGTATTCCAATAATGGTTGATAAACCTACAAATATTCAATAATCACTCTAAATAAAATTTAGTAAACTGTCTTATATTTGATATTAAACCATCAACACACTAATATGTCTAAATAATAATATCAAACCAGAAAATAATCAATGTACGTTAAATAAATTTTTAATACACTACAAACAACTTAGATATTTAATTTATCTGTATTAAAAGTAAGGAACAATTTAACACCTGTCATACAATGCTCCTCCAACATCCCAAACATAATAGTTAATGACACTCTAGAACACCTTAATGTTAATACACACTGCAAGTAAAATCATCAGCGCTGTTGTTTGATTCAACTATAACACTGATTTTATTAAAATACAAAATAACAAATATCTCTACTTTGCAGCATTGCTGAAAATATTTATAATGAAAATAACAAAATATTCTATAAGAATGAAATTCATCCAAATAACTATCCAAAGACTTTTAAGATCCATAGACAACATAAAAGTATTATTACAAATCTTACAAAAAAATCGAAAATCACACTTATTAACTCTCTAGTGACTTAAAATTTGTCTGTACTACATATAAGATATTCTACAAATATAATTACAAAATGGCTATTCACCTTTCTGAATCTTTTTAATGTACTTCCATATTGTCAGAGTCTCTAAAAAAAATTCGAGAACTTAGGAACAATATGGATATTTATCAGCTAGAATCCACTACTTAGTCTTGAAAACTATAAAATATACAACAAAATCCCCATAACTATAAACAAAAAAGTGTTAACGAAAAAAAAATTTCCGATGGATTAAAAGGCTACATGAGTCTGTAAAACATTTTCCACAAATGCTACAAGAAAATGAACGTTCATCTGAATTAATTCGCTTATGCACTTTGAAAATAATAGATAGCGAAAACAAATTTCCATGAACCTCTCAAGAAAATGAGCATTCACCTGAATTAATCTTCTGATGACAATTAAGTTTCCCAGTGTCTGTTAATGGTTTTCCACAAACTTCTCCAAGAAAATGGGCATTCGTCTGAATGAATGCTCTGATGATTCTCTAATTTTGCTAGCTCTTTAAAACATTTACTTCAAATTTCACAAAAATTGGCGTGTGCCTGAATGAATCCTCTTATGATTCTTAAGATACCCAGAATGTGTAAAAGATTTTCTACAAACCTCACAATGAAATGGGCGTTCACCTGTATGAATCCTCTGATGATGCTTAAGAGTCCCAGACTCCTTAAAAGATTTTCCACAAAGTTCACATGAAAATGGGCGTTCATCTGAATGAACCCTCAGATGATTCTTAATTTTCCCAGCCTGTGTAAAAGATTTTCCACAATCTTCACAAGAAAATGGGCGTTCACCTGAATGAATCCTCTGATGAATCTTAAGATCCCAAACCCTTCTAAAAGATTTGCTACAAACTTCACATGAAAATGGGCGTTCGCCTGAATGAATCCTCTGATGATGCTTAAGATTCCTAGACTCCTTAAAAGATTTTCCACAAAGTTCACATGAAAATGGGCGTTCATCTGAATGAACCCTCAGATGATTCTTAAGTTTCCTAGACTCTGTGAAAGATTTTCCACAAACTTCACAAGAAAATGGGCATTCACCCAAAACAATCGTCTGACACACTGCTGCACTGGTTCGTAGATGTTCAGCTATAGATTGTGTCTGCTTGTTGAGCTGAATGTTACTTTGACAATCAGAATAACTCCTAGAAACAAAAATAACCATACTGATATGCCATGATAGTATATTGAACAGTTCTTAGAAATAGCTGCACTAATTATTTGTGAACTCCACTACAAACTTTGCATTCAAGAATCAAATTGTGTTTACTAATAAAAAGAAAAGTGATGAAAAAAGAAAAACACTAATTACATGCCATTGCTTTTTAAAGTAAATGCTAATAAAACATTATTACAAAAGAGTATGTTTTTTATAAAACAATTAACACATCAATAAAAATTAATTAGTGAAATGAAACTGAACTCAACCATTGGGTAATTTACTTGAAGAAATCAACAATATCTAAAGGACCAAGACCAACTACAATAATCAATACAGTAAGGTGTAACATTACTTTGATAGAAAATCTTTATCATAATAATAATGACTGTAAATACGAACACAAAAATGTGAAGTTTGAGTTATCTCTCCATACATAACATTCATCACATAGTAACAACCATTTTTAAACAAAACTACATTTGGAGTAAATTATCAACCACAGTAACTATTTTTATTTAAACTGCTTTAAGTCTCTTTATCAGTAAGGTCTTTAGATACAGGAACGATGGGGGCAAGGAATGAGAAGGAATTCGGCCATGACCGTTTGAAGGAAGTATGCCAGCATTCGCCTGGAGTGATTTGGGGAAACCATGGGAAACCCAGATCTGGATGCCTGGACAGGGATTCGAACCGCTGTCCTCCTGAATGCGAGGCCAGAATGCTAACCATTACACCATGCTTTGAAGGTAACTATTTAATAACATGAAACAGCAATACAAGAACAACTGTTGTCAGTAATAATCACTATAAATAAAAATTTGGTGGTAATAAAATATTTATGCACGGACTAGTAAATGTGATAAACAAATTTTTGAATCTATGTGTGGACAGACACATATTGTAATACAGAGATCTGATCTCTGAATCACTTCATTCCTTGGAATAATGATAGTGACCCATTCACACTACAAGCTAAACAATACAGAAGAGTAAGCAACAGAACATATTTGATGAGGAAAAAGTTACCTGCTTGAGAAAATTTGGAGAAAACCTCATTCGGACTTAAGAAAATTTCTGTGGTTGAGACTATGATTTTGTTTTGGAAGGTGTACATAAAAATTTCAAAGTGAATGTCCTTTTGGTAAAATGCAAGGAATGGAGGCAGCAGAGCAAACAGACAATGTGTGTTCAGGCTTTTCACTTTGACAAGCTATAGAGTGCCATCAAATATTTTTTGACAATTATTTTTTCACATTCATGAAATATTTTTTATGAGGAAATATGTGTATAGTTTTTTTTTAATTGGTTTCCCGAAAAAAACTTCAATGAAATAATACATCAAAGGGAACTTGATAGGTTACAAAACTTTGCTGAGACCATTGCTTGATTGGTATAGTTTGGAACCCACAATTTGAGTGTTAAATACAGGAGTTCGAGGGCATGAAAGGAAAGCAGCTGCATTTGTTTAAGGAAATTACTACAGAAGCAAGTCAGTAACTGATATGATAATGGAGATGGATTGGGTGTCATTCTAGAAGAGTGAAGAGAATGCTGGGGGCGTACAAGGCATATGCTTGTAATAGAGCTTAGAGAGATTGGTTGTACAAGTAGGAGCAGTATATGGAAAGGAAAAGGCAACTATGAGCACAAACTGGCCATCAGTTTCATGTAGAAGGAAGTGAAAATTTTCTTTTCTAGGTAAGGGAAATGAAATATTTACCAAAATGGTGAAGGAACTTAAATCAAAATTTATTAGTGGGAAGATGGGTGAAGGAATTGAAAACTAAGCATATAACATGATAAAAAATAATAACAATAAAGGGCTATCTAGTAGATATGTAGGGGAAGTGCCACCAGGGCATGCACTCTACTGAATCCAAGTCAATGATATTTTGTCAAAAATTTATTGGAAAATTATACTGGTCACTGAAGAAACATCTTGTGAACACATTTATTTGCAAAACAACATATGGTGATATATCTATAAAGTAAATTACTTGTAAGATTACAAATTAAAAAAATCTATGTTAAAACAATAATATATCTTACTTGGTACCTTCTTAGAAGTGTATCAAAAATGAAATAAAAAATGGTCTACAAAGTTTTATACTTCTCTTACAATTAAGAACAATATCATTGAGCATATAAACATAACACTCTGTGAAACCTTACTAAATTATACTGGTCCTGTTGACAACAATTTTATGAAAAATACAAAACAACATTTTTAAATAAATAAAAAAAATTTATTCAGTAACTAATGAACTAGCCTTGAAATGCAGGTCAACATATCATCAGTCAAAAATGGTATGTCATACTCAAATATGAATATTAATCCTGAAGTTTTGACCCATAGATGAATTTCTACTCAGTCTAGGCACACTGTAGTTGGAGTACTTTCAGTTTATTAACAACAGACTAACATTGATAATGCATACAGGCAAGAGTACTGATTCTTTCAAACAATAATTGTAGTTGCTCTATAAAAATACAACTCTCTTTAACAATAACTTTATTACTCAAGTAGAAATTTTTTGATATGGAGTATTCTAGTTACCAAGACTGATGAGCACACTGCCGAATGAAGCTCTATTGAAACTAGATAATTGGTTATTTTCAGAATAAATTGTAGATATATCAAAATAAATTATAGTATAGCTTTAGATAACATAAAACCATTAAGACAAATACTTAATTCATATGTTGCTTATAAGAGCACACATAACTTGTCAATTGCTTAAAGTGATGGGATAATGCAGACATAATGTCAGTTATAGAATGTGTAGTTCCAGGAAATAACCTTTCTACAACTAACATAAAACGACTACATAATAGAGATAAAATAAGATGGCCGCATCTCACCTTCTGATATAGTAAACATAATTTTAATATGAAAAAACTTTGGCAGTTGTAGAATGTTACTAACCAAGACTAGTTAGCAACAGATGCCAAGTGAGGCAATATTGAAATCAGAAACAAGAGAAGCCGTTTTTGCATTAGTCTTGGAATTATTTCAGACAGGTCTAAATTTATAACAGCCAACATCACATTCACTAAGACAACTGTATATACACAAAATTCAAACTGTTGATTGTAGGATTGGATATAACTTGTCATTGGCTTAAATTGATGATAATCAGGTGGATGTAACTCCAGTATTAGTGCAAAACTTTGTCACAAGAAATTAACCTGTTATAACAATTAAAAACATGTTGCAGCATTTAATATAAAATAAGAAATCCTACCCTTACCTGCTTTGTGATGTGCTGCTAGGATACTTATGAATCTGTAGTTTCACCTCATCTTTAAATATTTGAGAACAACATGTACAAATATATAAAGGAGCAGAAACAGCTGAGACATGGTGGAAGAGGTGTTTAGTTAGAGAGCACCAAGATACAAATGTCAGCGCACAGAATGCACAGGCAAGTTCCAATAATGATGTTCCTTTAAAAAAGGATCTAAAATAAATAGAAAAGAGATATTTAGTTTTCTTACTGTAATAAATGGATTAAAATTAATACAGAGCTATATGAATATAACATATAATATGTCAATAAATGATTAAATGAATAATAATTCTGAGATCTTTATGTAAATCAGTATAACATTGTTTCTTTTTCATAGTAGCTTACTAGATAACCACACCAGTCTTGATTGTGAAATGCAGTATCAGGCAGTGATCAGTTTTTGGACATCTTGATAGCATATCCTATTTGTATGGGATTCCTGTAGGTAGCTTGAGATACCAGAAAATGACCATCATTATGCCTCTGGTCAGTGGACACACACAGAGGCTCTATTTGTGATCCATTAAGCAGGGATATAGGACTAGAAATGCACACAGATACTTCCGATAATACTAATACTAATACTGCTACAATTAAATGCCTTTGCCAGTGAATTATTAGTGTTGCTAGGAAAGGATTTTTAAATATAACTGAAAACAGCAACATAGTATTTAGCAAACTCAGTAAGGGTTGCAGATCTGTTAGAATGAGATTGGTACGTCTTTAGGAAACATATCAGAAATCCAATGTGAAGACTGAATCTAAACCTATTTGCACAAATCCGGTATACAGGCACATAAGCTCTCAGTTTGATAAGCATTAAAATTTTGAAGCCCAGTGCAAGAAGACGACAGAATAGCAATGGATGTCATGAATAAAAATACTAGTGTCAATCAGAAAATATTTAGTATTACATTCTAAGTAACAGGGGAAATCAAGAGTGGTTGGTGAATAATAATACACTGGCTTAGCATTCAGGAGGACGCAGGTTTGATTCCCCATGCAGCCACCTAGATTTCAGTTCTCTATAGTTTAATGAAATCCATCAAGGATAATGTTGGGATAGATGCGTCAGAAATGTCATCGCCAAATTCCTTCCTTACCCCAATCCTTTCCTGGCTCTAATGACCTCGATGTTAACGTGGTGTAAAACGCTAAGCAAACAAATAACAAAACAAAAAATTTGAAAGTGCATTTATGCTAAGAAACTGTGATATCCATATTTGCATATTATTATGTCTATTGACACTTTCTATAGTACTGGTTGACAATAATATTTTATCAAGGCATTGAAAGAAATTATATCATGGCAATACACACACAGTAATTGTATTGAGCAACTCCATTTTTCCCTAAGGTAACCACACATAACTAAAAACCAAAATTATCAAGGGAGAGCTATTGACTGTTCTCTACATCAGATTATGTACTAAGTTGAATTCAATAACAAAATTTTAAACAATTATTTTTAAATGGTGTTCATTATACATCTTGAAAAATTATGTTTCAAATAATATTTACAAGAAAAGAAATATAAAAATGTACTGTGTTGGTCATAATGGATATGTATTGAAGTGGTCCATGTTATGCAGGACATTCCTCTCTTGTATGTGATATTTATACGTGTTTGAGAGATGCTTTTGAAGTGTGAGTGACTGTTGACTTAGACAGGTACATTTGAGACAGTGGTGCTTATATGAATGTTGAGTCATGTTGCTGGAAGACTGCCTATGGAAGTTGATATATGTAGGTGAGTTTGAGAATATATGTGTTTGGTGTAAGTGAGTATAGATGTGAAAGTAGGTGGTTCAGTCAATTAGATGGCTGATGTTGATGACTTTGTGTGTTTTTGAGTGACATATCATCTACAGTTGTAGCACTGTCAGCTACCAGACTGAATCACTTGACAGAATATTTGAAAAGAAAAATAAGTATTTTAATTTAATTTCATGGAGTCTTTGGAGACAGTTTAATTAATGGTGCATATTCTCAAATGCATTAACCAATGAGCTATCAGGCTGCTCTATGAAAAATGGAATTAGGAAGAAGTATAGGCAAATGCAGTTACTGAATGGTCAATATGGCATGCAGATTAGTGTAATGCCAATACCAATATAAATCAAGAAAATAAACTACAGATAATTTTTATACCATACCCCAGTTATGTGTGATTTGGAGCCCCACGATATTGCTAAATATACCAGTTGCTTTTTATAGACACAGTATGTAATCATTGAAATTCATCATGTGTGGGATTTGAATCCATGCTCCCATTTAGGAACAGAGTTTTTATCTATGCGCATTAGACCTGATCAGAAAATGCTGGACTCAGTTTTTGTATAATGGCACTCAAGAAACATAACAGTCACAGTGTATAGACCCTATTTTAAGCACAGTAATTATTATGTTATCCATAAAAAAACTTTTATATACATTTAGCCAAAATAATAATAATTTAGATTTCTGTTTGGATATTCAGTTTGTATATAGCAAACTGTTGGTTGTTTTGTAATTGAACGTTAAAATAAGAAACAATTTAGAGTCAGGACAACTTATATATTCTATTTAAAGAATGTTCAGTGATGATTTTAATTAATAATCAGTAAGAAAGAAAAAATTAAATACTATATTTCGTGACACTTGAAACCAGGAAGAGAATTAATACAGTTGTGTTATAAATACACATAAGTAAGCAAAAAATTATCTCTCACTGGAAGAGAAACAATGTATCAATAACATGTTAACTTACTAGCATGTTGTAAAAACAAGCTTTCTGCAGTTTTTTTTAACAATTCGGACGTCTATAATCCATTGGATGGACTTGTGATAAAAATTTTGAAACAACATTAATCTGGTCTACTATTTGAAGAAGCTATAAAAGAATTTTAAAAAAATGGAGTAGACAGAATAAAAAAACTGAATGGCCAGTCAAAGTATTCAAATAGCATCAACAAGTAATTGCTTTTAATAACCATATTGCCATCTGGCATCAAAGCTGTGGTCGGGGCACTTGATCATCAAATTACAGTGAGTTGATTTAGGCCACTGCTTCTTCCTATTGAACTCTAAGGGCACCACAGTGTAGTGAACTGTGGACCACAACAAGCATTAGCACATTTGAACTGAAGTTTATAGGTGTAAATGTCATAATTAATAGTATTACTGGTACATGGCTAAGAAAAAAACTTCTTTGCTTATGCCTCATCCATTGTTGTGGTTATTAGAGATAGTAAAAGGGCTGGCACAAGGAATGGGAAACGAATTCTGCTATGGTCATCATCACATTTGAAGGGACTGGTTGCAGAAACCATGCAAAACCTAAAGCTAGATAGACTGGTGGGAATTCTAACGTACATTATGCTGAATACAAGGTGAGAGCATTACCGTACTCCCAGCATGCTCGGTAAAGAAACAAAGCCTTAAATAATTGCCACTGCACTTCTTACCGATCCTCAGTTTTACTCTGAATTATTTCGATGCACAGTACGTTTACTGCCCCCCTGCAGTGCCAGTATCTCCAGACAGGTACAACACAACACACCACCCACACCAGCCGAGTGACTCTCTGTGACGTCATCCCCCCCCCCACACACACACACACAAACACAAGCATCCATATTACCAGCCACCTCCCACCACTGCCTCGTCTCTGATAACTAAAGAGCTTATAGTAGCTACAACACTAACGATCTACTTGTAACGATAGATATATCAATTCTTAATATAAACCAAAAATATTCTAAAGCAGCTGGTTTGGATGAAGATCAGCACTGAACTACTGCTTCAACTGTAGCTAATGGGCATCTGACAGTTTGTATGCCAAATCAAGTCAATCCTTTCTTGAAGTGATTTGGGCTGTTTTTGTACCTTAATTTCTTAATTGGGAGATATGATCCATTCCTCATTTTTCTATTACCAGCTATCAGCAATTGTAGCAAACACATTATATTTTGCTGTCTCTAGTTCATAGTTTGTAAGTTACTTAAATGTAAATTATGCAAATTTCACAAATTTGTCACTCATGTGTCACACTAAGGACCATTAAAACTATCAAGTATTTTCTGTGATTGTAGAAAGCTCTAAATTGATACACTGATAAACTATAACAAAAGTCTAAAACTGTGAATCTACAACAACTGTGAAATCACTTTGTAGCCTAATATCTTTACATGCCTAAGATTTTAATTATAATTTGACCTTAACTGATCTCTTTAATTTTGCTTTATTTCTCTCCTTACTTTGCAAATCAGTAAAATACAAAAATTTTAAACAACTCACACTCCATCAAAATAATTCCATGCTTATCATAGAGCTAGAAACAGATAACTTGGTACACATATTCGGTTACATCACGGAATTATCAAAAAAAGACAAAAATTGGTGTGTTTCCCTCTATTTATTCAATGCCATATCAAACATGAAACCATTTAGGGCATTGCTTTGCTTTAATCAAAGTTCTGTTATGCATAGAGATCAGCAAGCTTAATTGACAGAATAAATTTTTTACTCTGTCTATACTTAGTTTGGAACCTAATCGTTGTTAATTTAAGATTGCAGTTAAATCCATGGAAAAAAGCATCATTCAGCCAAAATGCAAACCCATTGTTTACAAGGATCATATGCTTTATTGGTACGGGAACACATATGTATTGATCAGACTAATTTCGAAACCTCCCACAAATTTGTTGTGTGCCGTTTGTGTTCGATAAGGTGCTCTTCGGGGAACACATCAGGAAAAATTGGAAGACTACTGGCGCGGTATGGAATTAAAAGTATCTTCTGCCAAGATATGTGATATGCTGGTCAGACAATCAGAATGATCGAAGAGCACCTTATCAAACACAAACTGAGGCTGATGCAACTGGACAAGTCTGCGATAGCCGAGCATGCCTTCGACGAAGAACACAGGATAGAGTTCGATAAAACGGCGGTGTTAGCCAGGCCCTCTTCCTTCTGGGACTCGGTCATAAGTGAGGCGTTGGAGATCCGGCTTAATGATAACAACATAAATAGGGATAGCGGGCTCTTTCTGAGCGAAGCCTGGAAACCTATCATTAATGCTCTCCGACGAGAGCGTAGCAGATCCGTACCAGCTAACGACACCAGTCGGGCACAGCAGCGGACCGCGGATTAAGCTAGAGGTCACAGCCAATCAGCAGTGAACACACAGCATCACAGAATGCCAGCTCATCCGGGCGGGAGGGAGCTAGTGGCACCAGTGGTGACCGCAGCAGGCTGAGTATAAAGCCAACGCTCTCGACCAACCAGAGCAAGCGGGCCTTCCAGCTGAAGGGTATATAGGAGGTTCGACGTGCAACGAAGCCAGTCGAGGCAGAGACAGTCTGTTGAGAACATATCGAAGACAACTGATGAAGACAGCAGAGTCAACTGTCGAAACGTCGTGTTTTTACACCACCATCCGGCTGGACACCCATGAAGATTTTGTTGCTCCCACAAATTTTCAAATTAAACTGTTATATTTGGATAACAACTCAGAATAAAATGAAAATAAATTAAATCAAACCAAAAATAATTCATTTAATAAAAGGGCTATGTCTTGAGGTTGTGTAGTGATAAGAAGTTATCAGATATTGTTCTGATCCCAGTTTATCCTCTGCAGTGTGTATTCACTATGATCATTTTATTCAGTGTTACGGATTGTTCATTTAAAATACATTAAAAATTGGTGATTTCGCCATTATATATGATAGACTTGAGAAAACTAAATTATAAAACTTCTACATGTATAAAAATGTTAATATGACACAGCATACATACGAATCACATTCTCATACTGTAGTCATAACCTCTGGGCAATACAAATCATGTTATGGGAGCAACTTTTATTCCTAACAGAAAGAGGTGACAGCAAACTTTTAGCTCCAGTAATCTGGAGCTACTTGGCTAAGGGTGGATGATGCTGAGAAAAAAGCCATGATACTCTAGAATAGGGTTTAATGAAGGGCAGGTAATTCACTTGGTTTCTGTTCTACATTTAAGATTGTGGTGAGTCTTGATAAGATTTTAAAGTAACGTAAAGTTCTACAACAGCTGCTTACTGTTTAATAACAAGAAAACAGCTTACCTATCAGGAACAGGTTCCATTTCTGAATTCTCTTGTTCAGTATCTTCCAGCATATTCTAAAAAAGGAATTAATGAGAAATACATTATGATATACACATAAACTAGGGATATAATTTAAAGAAAGGATAATTGAAAACATTCATGCAGGAAGTGTAACCACAGTAAAAATGTTGAGAGTTCTTTTTAAAAAAGTTACTGATCCTTATTATCTGGTGACATCAAACAAAACTAAATACAAGCAAACAACATCAAATGCTCAAGTCACAAACACTTTGTCAAATAAAACTTTAGTTAGGCTCAGAATATCATCTAATAATACTGGTCTAACAAAAGGAAAATAATTCCATAAATGGTTACAAATAAAGCTCTTACTGTTTGATCGTGTAGCCTTTCTGATTTAGAAAAAGCAATGCAAAATTATCATATGTATTAGATGAATGAATTCTTTATCCCAGATAATATAGGTTAATTTATGGTTAGTGCTTCATAACTTGCACAAAATGTGATTATTAGAACTAGGGCAGAACTGTTATCATATAATACAGCAATTGGTAACAGCATTTATGAAGAATGATATTACATTCATCTGAAGCAATTTTGAGGAACAACCCAAATCTGGACAGGGCCTAGCATAGACAGGCTGCCTTAACATTAGTGTTCGCTCAGTATGCTCATTCAGTTATTTGTAAATTTATATAGCAAATATATTATAGCTTATCTGGGTGAAATGGAACCAAAGGCATTTACAAACAATGAGATTTTCCCCCCTGGAGCTTTACTGCTCATTGATACCAATGGAACTGAGGAACAATTGTGCACAGTGAATGCGAGAGAACTCAGCCATGCATATTTGAAGGAATCAGCACAAGATTAACCTGAAGTAAATTTTTAGAAACCACTGAAAACTGCAATCTGAATGGCCTGGCCAGATCAGACCATGATTAAAACACACATCCTACCAAATGACAGGCCCAAGAGTTCCTTTATTCAGGCAAGGCAAGCTTCCTCAGAAGAATAAGTTCATTCTGGTGATTGTAAAAAATCCAGTCTGCAGCATGAATCAAAAACAAAGACCACATTTTGGAAAAAGGGCAACTACTACTAAATTGCTATTCAAAATAAATGTATTAATCATTAAAAACTAGGTTTCACCTTAGAAAGGCAACATCAACATCAAAAACACTTTTTAAAAAAGTATTTATATTTAATAGGGGACAATCTTACACTGTTTCTATACAACAGCCAACACTTCAACCCCTTATGATGCACAAATTAGATGTCAAAGAATGAAACTAAGTGATTGTTAATACGATTCCCTAAAATTACTATGGTGCAATTTCCTCGTATTTTTAAATTAAAGAAAAATGTATTGTGTCTACACTAATTAATGCAACATACCAAGCTTTTCACCACATTTATGACACAACTTACAAATAGATTTCACTAACAGATTTCCTATTGGCCTCAAAAAGAATACTTCCATTAAATCAACAATAACAGTTAAATATAATCAATCACATACATGAAGTACTTGAATTTTAATTTTTTTTTTTTTTTGTAAGACACTTAGCATTTGTCTTGTCAAAGAGATATCTCCACATTATATGATGAAGCATTAAATGTGCCATAGAAGTGAAGGAACCTGTTGGTTAAGAAAAGACTGTAACTGCTAAAGGAAGTGGGGAAACCAAACAAGGTTCTTCAGTGCAAGACCTTCACTAAAATTCAAGGAGCGATGTTGAAGCACAGCATCAAATAGGATTCTATAAAAGTGACCAGCACCTCACTAAATCTACCAAATTTTCACAGACAATTAACTATTCAACGAGGGAAAAATGTTTCAGAGATTAAATAAATTAATAACTGGTAGATAAAAAAAGAGTATTTTCAATTGCAAATATTTAAGGCAAAAGCAGAGAAAGGCTTGGAATATTAACATATTTTTTTCTGGCAGGTATGTGCTACTAACAGTATGTATATATA
>JARYHS010003948.1:0-23763 GCA_031002005.1 Vandiemenella viatica
TATTTGTATACTAGTGGGTTTTGATTTCTATTCATTGTCGTTCCTTGAATACAGTGGCACAATTTTTCATGAAACTGAATGTTGTTAACATGATATTTCTGTACCCTTTCCAATTTAACTGGTAGATTAAACTTTTTAACTGTCTTGAAACATCCCACATGATCATTAAATATGCTGCCACAATTGTTAATTTGGAGTTAACAGGAAACAAAGCCTGCTGTTAACAGCAATAAAAAAGAATAAAGAAAGGAACTCTGAACATAGATGAGCAGAAAGATGCAAGCACAGTTATGTAAATTTGATTCTTATTAAACCTTCGTTGGTTGAAGATAGTGTGAGATAGTTTATTGTATATGGGTTTTGAGTGCTCTAAATTTCTCTCTCACCATGCCTTGTTTTGTTGATTAACTGTAAAGGATATGTTGGCAACATTGTTTCCAGATGTAGATTGCAAAACGGGTAGGATACCAACTGCTCTAATTGTGAAGCAGAGAACTTAATCTTTAAAATGGTAGATTTAACAGTTTAGGTATTAGAAATAATATATGAAAGAATAAGAGGCTTCCCCAGTATATCAACAGCATAAAAAATTCTGAGGCTGCTGGAAAATGAAGTCTGAGAGCATCTTTGATATGCTGAGAGGCAGATGTAGCTCTGTTCAGATTCTCAACATGTCATACTACAACTTCTGATGCCTCCTCCCTGAGCAGTTGTAACAAGGAGATCCAATACCAGGATTGCTTCGCCTTCAGAATGTTTTATATTTAATTAAAATTGGAATAGGCGGCCGGTTCGAATCCCTGTCCGGGCATCCAGATTGGGGTTTTGCATGGTTTCCTCAAATCACTCCAGGTGAATACCAGGATGCTTCCTTCAAAAGGCCATGGTTGAATTCCTCCCGGTTCCTTGTCCCCAGTCCCATCCCACCTGTAACGACCTCAATGTCGACAAGGCATAAAGCCATAAGTAAAAAAAAAAAGCCTCGTTTACCAACCCAACTAGAACTTCAACCAGAAAGAAGTAATTTGATGTATAACATAGCCTGGGGATGTCCTTTGGGTTTTAATTGAGTGGCTTCCTTTTGCATGTAGTGTTCTCATTTTGTTGATCACTCCTACCATTGGGGAATCTTTCCAACCCTAGGGACAAGAGGGTACACTGATCCTTGACTCTCCAGAGAGGTTGTTGGAAGCTGTAAGTGACTTGTACTAGGGTGTTAAGTCAACTGAGCTTGTGCAAATAGATGACGTTTGGTTGAAAACTGCTAATATAATCTCCCACAAACTTTACACTCCACTGAAGTTATAAAATGTGAATATTTTGGCATACCATTTGACAGTAACCTTTGTTGTACAGAACACACTGGAAGTGGTATGGGAAATTTGGTAAGATATCCTTTTTTTATGGATGGTTGAAGGATGTGTGAAAAGAGGACAGCTAGATTTGTTTGTGGAAATAATACAAAACATATCGGTAAGTGTAGTGACAAAATACCTGGATTGCAAATTATTGAAAGGCAGGATTGAGTTGTGGAGTGTGAAAGAGAAAAAATTGGAATGAGGCCTGTGTAGGAATAAGACAAAGAATTGGGAATAGTTTGTTTAAGGGTAGAGATGTCTGTTATAAATTATGGGAGGGTTAGTTTTCATTTGTGGGTCTTGAAGTTGAGGTACTGAACCCTTTAGCGAAGACAGTGGCAGACATAGCTCTGTAGGTAAATTGCTATCTGGACGTAAGTACTTTGCACTTATTAACTTTAAATTTTACTGGAATGTCATGTTAGCAGTGCAGTATTCGGTTTGAATTAAATCTTCAATTATTATCATCAAATTTTCTTTTATTGGTGTAGCTGATATTTTATATTTACAAAATTAAAAGAATTGTATATATGGACAGGATAGATAAAATACACCCAACACTCACCAAAGCTGAAGGGAGGAGGGCAGCAGCAACACAAAACAACACACAAACACAGAAAAAACAATAATTTGGGTTAAAAACGTTTTTTATGTTAACAGAAATACATGGCTGAGCTTGCGCAAGCCTTGCGTTTGACACAGCCAGTCACGATTGGCTGCGTCGAATGCAGGTGAGTATTTGGTGTATTTTATCTGTCCTGTCCATATAAATATTGCCTCACGGCAGTTCTTTCCTTCCACTGTTACCGATAAAAGAATTGTATAGTAGTTATCCTATTGTCAGGTGCTTTTCCACTTCTGTGAGTTTTCCAGCACATCCAGTTCCATTTCTGATAATCCCTCCCAAATTCCACTGCCACTGCCCATCATCAATCAACTACCTAGGCTTCAGTCTCTTTTTCTGCGCTCAGTCCACGACCTTCCAATAGGTCTCCCAAATAAGTGGGTAGTTGTCTGTCATTGGTGGTTACCTCACGCCTTGCACCAGGTGTGCAACATTTGTAGAGTAATACAACATATTACATCTGTGGTGAAGGAGGATATTGTGATTTTGAGCTATTTGATATGTCAAGAATATGAGAGCCTCTATGTTAGGAAACCAATACATAATTGACTAAAACTAATTTTATAAAAACCATGGAAAAATTTTTAAAAAATTAATGTACTTGGTTGTTGTATTGCCTCTAAATGTGCTTTAGTGTGGGGGTAAATTTCACTTTTATGAGTACACACACATTTTTTGTTCCATGACATTTTTATGTCCTTTGAAAATTATATAGTTAAAAAGAATTTATCACTTTTTGCTTGCTGCTTGCATGCTATAACATTTCTGTTTATTAAGTTATATTTTCACCTGTATTTGATTGGGTGTTATGAATTTTCATCAGATTTTTGTTTTAAACTTTATTTTCTAGGTACAGTAATGTGCCAGATCTGTTAAGCAGAAAGTATCGTTGTTTTCAGCCATTTTATACTGTGCTTGACTTGTAGGCAACATTTAATTGAAAACTTTTTCTTTAAAATATTTACTTAGAAACATTACTACTTGTGTTAATATTTCTCTAGCCTATTTTTTTTTTTTTTTTTTAAATTATCAACTTTAACACATTATATGTGGATATTTTGGACACAGATTACTAGTTTTGATTCTTTTCAGCTTCTGAAAGTGTAATGGTTCTTTTCTTAAATTTAAAGATGCTCTAGCAATGACATTTTTCAGATGCTGCTTAAAAGTTCTCTCAAATTTTGTTATATTGTGGACTTTCATACCTCCTTTGGCATTTAGTACTTTGTAGAATGAGAGGAACAATTTTTCCTAATATAAGATCATTGTTATCCCTCATTTGATGTATAATACTTATTTATGAAAGTCTTAGATCTTTCAGAACCAGTTATTTTTTTGTATTTATTAAAGCCTATTCATTTGGACAAATAGCTGTAGTACATTTTTCCAGGAAGCAGATTTCACTGTATTTTATATGATGCCGTACGGTTTTTTATTATTGGAAATATAGGTTGTACGTATAACTGGTTGTTCTTCGTGGATGTCACTTGTAGCTGTTGACTATTATCGATAGATTTGTAACATAAAGATTCATTTTTTTAAGCAAGTAACTTTCAAAAGCGTGTATATAAAAGGTTATTATTTCTATTCAGATGTCTGTTGCCTTTGAAAATGACAATGCCACATATCAAATAGCTCAAGGAATAGTAAACATGAGCTACCCTTGGGACTCAGAGCAACAGGAATGGTCCTCGTGCAGAAGGCTCGATGCCAACTTCACCGAGGCGTATTTCAGCTCGAACATTCCTGCCAACAGCAGCTCGAGCTGTGATTCCTGGGTGTACGACTTCAGCGTTTACAAGAGCAGCACTATTGTGGAGGTGACGGAAGCACAGTCTTCGTCTTTCAGACATATATGCACAATTGCTCAAATTGGAAAATTTTAAACTCTTGGAGACTTTCTTTGTCGGAAAAGTAACGAATTGAAAATGTCGATGGGAATAAATTGTTTGTCAGTTGAGCATATATTGTCTGAAAGAAACAAAGAATATCAACCTGAAAATATTTCTTTAGGAATGGAAATATTTAAAGTTCACATAAAACACTGTTTAATTCGAATCCATTTTTAAGTAAAAAATCTTTTTATGGATATTAAATAATCAGATTAGGAAATTTACTGATTTCTAGATTTTCTTAAAATAGGTTTATGATAATGAAAGGTGTTCTTTACTACTAGAAACTTAATACTTTTAATATTGAATGAAGTCTTTCCCAAATTTCCTGAGTTATAAATTAAAATTTCCATTCATATTCAGTATTTTAGAATTATTCCAATGAGAGGGAAAGAGCAATAATCTAAGCAAACTTTCTAATATGTACATAATAAATTAAACTATATTCAGATAATAAGTTCTTGCTGATGAACATATGTTATCAAGATGTTTTTTACTAAAATTATGACAGAGGAAGAAGCCACTGCTTACCACAGTTGATGGTAAGGATGTGTTGATTCTGGAATTCATAAAGACACTAAGAACACTGTAAATTTTGGATACAAACACTTAGTCCGAATGTCGTGAGAACAGCATGGGATTTCATGGTGAACTGCTGCTGCAGTTAGAAACTTGACGATTGTGCAGGTGAATTCAAAAACGGACAACAAAGAATATAACTAAACATTAAGAAAACGTACCCGACATTCTTTTCACAAACTCCAAATCGCACTGCCTATCCTTTATTATTCATTTCTCAATTCATCCACTTCCTCAATAGTCACATAGCAACAGTTCCACATGCTTATAAAGGGTTTACACACTTAAATTTCAGTATTTCGTGCGTGAGAGAGACAGAAAGAAAAATGTCCTGCGTCGTGTAATAGTAAGCAGTGGTTTTTTCCTCTATCCTAATTTCTTAATTTTGAATGAAGTTATCAATTAGTGCTGATATTCAAGTGATCCGCTTATGGGAACACTCATTACCATTTGCTTTTAATGTCCTATTCTTCTAATTTGTTTCCAAAAATACAATTTTAAATTTTCTTCATGGCCTCTGGAGTTTTCTCATTCAAATTGTGCAGTATAAATGTGGTTTATTTCCCTAGTTTTTCATTTTTTCTTATTATTCTTTTCTTTCTTCCAACTTGAACACCATAATGCTGTCAATGATCACGTGACATTGAATGTGCTATTGTCACATTAGTGTTTTGGATCTACTTTTGAATGGATTGGCATTAAGGTGCAGCAATATAATTCAATATCAATCAAGTTTCACCTCTATTACTGGATAAATCATCCTACATTTCATCTTCAGCATCACATTTTGGCAGTGTATGATGTGTTAGTGATAAATAATTTGTGTATTGAGATATTTCATATAAAATACAATATGCTTATTTGAAATTTGGATAAAAAATAAGAGTTTTCTGTGATTATGGGGAGGGGAGTTAAGACCTTAAATGTAAATATCTTGGCATAACATTTGATAGTAAATTAATTGGGCAGTTGTTAAGGAAAAGATTCAAAAGTATTCATTTTTGGAGAGGGCTTATACCAGGGAAGTGAGGAAATTGAAACTTTTGTCAGATCACTACTTGAAAATAGTGGCATAATTTGGGACCCACATTTAGGGTATAAAGTGTAGGAGTTGGACGGGTTGTAAAGGAGAACTAGATTCGTTTGTGGAAATTACTGCAGAACACAATCGATAACTGATATACAAGAGCTAGATTGGAAGTCTTTGCAAGATATAAGGAGGGTGAACAGAATGCTGAGCATGTACAAGGCAAATATTGGTGCTGAAGCACAGGAGGATGTTTGTAGAACTACTACAGGAGGGAATAGATGATAAAAAATTACCCCAAGCTGGCACTCGGTTTCAGGTATAAAATAGCTGGAAAATTTTCTTTTGTAGGTAAGGGAGTCAGGGATTGGAATAAATTAGCAAGGGAAATGTTGATACAATTGACTAGGTACACTGGAAGCATTTATTAGATGGGTGACATTATTTCATCTAAAGAAGTTTAGGTTAGAAGCATGAGATTTCCTCATGGACATATGCTCTGCTGCAATTAAATTGAATTAAAATTGAACTCTTACATATATTTTTGTGTAATGGTCATGCACCAATACACAACAAAAATTAGTTTAGATATGTCATCTGTGCATTAATCATCTCACTCCCGTTTCTTCGCAGTTTCCTCATTGCTTTTAAATTCATAAGTCATTGTGAATAGCTATGGTTTCTTTTGATGAGGAGTTTTACTTTTGTTGCCACTAATAAAGATGTCGAATAACATTTAAAAAATACAATGCGCAAGTAGAATTTTGACATCTTTTGGAGTACATAATTCTCACTCGGTATTATTTTCTAAATGGGCATACAATTAAAAAAAAGTGATGAAAAATAACATTGGGAACATTTGATTATGTATCTTACATTATTCATTTTGTCCTTACTATTAATTTAAAATGTCTCAGCATCTTTAACACTGTTTTTTAAATAACCATCTTGTTCGTTATTTGATTGTGAAGAGATTTAATGTCATGTGACCTGTCAATCATTTGAAAGGAACGTAAAATGCACGGGTGTGCATGCATGAAACCATTAATACTACATCCTGTCAACTTCAGTCATTCCTACAGCTAACACAAAATTTCAATTATTTTTTTTTAAAAATGCACTAAAGCTTTCATATGGAATAAATTTTCTAAAGAAATTTCTTAGGTAACATAGAGTATAAACTAAAACAAACAAAAAACTGTTTTCAACTTACCCTGCTGTTGAATTTCTCTTCTAATACTTTTATTTTTCCACAGTGGGACTTAGTGTGTGACAGTGCATGGCTACGTGCCACTGCAGACTCCATGTTTATGCTTGGAGATATGATTGGATCTTTTGGATTTGGATTCCTTTCTGATAGGTGAAATATCCTTATTAATTTCTGTTACTTTTTTATATAATTTTTGACTGATTGCAGTTCAGTAACTTGACTTCTTTTTTCCAGATATGGACGAAAACCAATTTTTGTGGTAGCGTTGCTGCTGCAGATAGTAGGAGGGATAATGGTGGCCGTCTCGCCTGTATACACATGCTTCATGATCTTCAGGCTAATAGTCGGAATGACTGCCTCGGGAGTTTTCTTGATAGCGTACGTTATTGGTACGTGTGTCATCTAATCCGTCCACTTTTTATTAATAGAGGAAAAGTAATGATACCTAGATACACACTACATCCGGAAAACCAGTCAAGATCCTTCACCAGTAATGAATATATTTAAATGGTTGCAACACTGAATAATTACAGGCTGAAAACGTACAAAGGGGAATTAGTAAATTAAAAGTTAAAAATAATGCAGAGTAAATAGGAGGAGGGGTTTCACTATTAGATCTCCAACCCTATGTCCTTGAGTCTACAATCTGGTGACTCTCCATGAGATATTAACCTTATGAGAGGAGAGTCGAAGTATGCTGTCGATTCCACCATGCAAACAAACTTTACTCCTACCATTCACTTCTGCCAAAATGTGTGATTCCTGCAACCACATCAGAAATGTATGTGAGGAACATAAGTGATTTTCAAGCAGGCAACATGGGTAAGGCAAGGATATTCATGCAAATCTCAGTTGGTGGGATATATGCAAGATATTTCAGATGAAATGGACAAGGGAGGTCAAATTGATAGTGTAGCACTAGATCTTTCAAAGGCGTTTGACAGAGTAAGCCACAAACTGGTAGTAAATAAGGTAAAAACTATTGGAGTGGATGAGAAAATGATTTTATGGGTAGAAGAATTTTTAAAGGGTAGAAAACAGAAAGTTAGGGTAGGAAATGCAATATCAAAGGAAGTGGAAGTAAAAATGGGAGTGCCACAGGGTAGCATATTGGGACCATTGCTATTCATTATTCTAATGAATAATTGCGTTGATTGTTTACTATCTGAAATTAGTTGTTTGCAGATGATATAATGCTGTATAAAAGGATCAAAACGATGGAGGACTGTAAACAGTTGCAGGGTGATCTGGACAGGATATCTAGTTGGGTTGGTAAATATGGGATGAAGATAAATGCAAAGAAGAGTCAGCTTATTAGATACACAAATAAAAAACAAAAGGTTAATTATGAATATAAGGTGGGAAAGAATTGCTTGCTGAAGACTTGAAATGTAAATATCTTGGCATTACATTTAATGACAAGCTTAACTGGGCAGGACACATTGGACAGGTGGTAGGAAAAGGTTTCAAAATCCTGCACTTGTTGTAGAGTGTGATGAGAGGATGCACGAGAGAAGTAAAGGAATTGGGTTACAAAATTTTGGTGAGACCATTGCTCGAATACGGTTGTGTAGTATGGGACCCTCATTTTGGATATCAAATACAGGAGTTGGTGCAAAGAAGGGCTGCTAGATTAGTTTCTGGAAATTATCGCAGAATGCAATCAGTGACGGATATGATAAAGGAGCTGGAATGGGATTCATTGCAAGACAGGAGGAGGATGAGGATGGTCATGGGAGTGTACAGGGCATATACTGGCGATGAGGCATGGAAAGATATTGCAGTAGGTATGAAAACAGGGTGGCCACAAAGAAATGATTTAAAAATTCCCTGATATTTCCAGGTTTTCCAGGAAAGTTTCTCATACTTTTCCCTGAATTAGAAATTTTATTCACATAATTATAATATTTTAATATTTGATTACATTTCAATTGGAAAAAGTTACAAAACTCACAAAAACTAAAAAGACATTTCTAATTATGTTTATTTGAATATCATAATTTATTTAATTAGTTTTTAATACATTGCTATAGATGGTATTTTATAACTAATTAAAAAATCTTATGAAAAGTAATTTAAAATGAGTAAAAACAGAAACAAGATAATGATAAATTAGCACAAATTAAACTGTTAGTATTTGCTATATAAAAATTATTTAAGATTTTTAAATTGCTCATCAATAACTTGAATCTCAGCTAGAAGTTTAACTTTTTATTTGATGCCAAATGCTTTTTTTTTTAGTAGCTACATGTTTTCTTTTCATATCTTCTGATTCAGTTATTTTATCTTTCTTTTTTCAGCGTTTAATTTCTTGAGATAAATTTGAACGTGAATTATGGTAAGAATGAACTAAAGATTTTGGAACATCAAGAGTTGCAACATCCCCATCTGTTTCACTTAAGACAGTCATCCATTAATTGCTGAGCAATTACGGTTTCATATTCTAAACTAAAGCTTCAGAATTTACTAAAAAACCTCTCTCAATATTAGCATTGCCACAAGATAAAACCATGACTATCTTCAAAAGTTTTACTATTGACTGGATAAACGTGTCCAAGAATTAATTCATCCCGCAACTGATCTAGGCGTTTACTTGTTCGTGAATAATTTTTTAAGAACTTGCAATGCCGAACATTGAGAACATAAATTGTTGAAATCTTGATTAATTTCATCAGCCTTATTACCAATGATCCAATTATTTTCATTCAAAATAGTGAGTAGACTTTTAGTCTCCTACTTCTGACTTCGAAAAAATGTGCAAGACTAGGATCAAAACACGAGACTCCTTCAGTAAGTTTATAAAGTGACTGTGTCAACAATTTTCCTGTAAAAGCTTTCAAAGCAGGTGTGGCATTTTTCTGCAATTGTAAAATCATGAGATCGGTGATATTTTTTTTTAAATTTTAATCTCTCTTTTAGTACCAAATACCATGTCAATTTGACTGTACAAAATCAAATTGTTTTCATCAGTTAAGTCTATACTTGATAATGAGTCAACAGACTTCAGTACATCTGCTTTGATAAATCTTTGCATTATACGAAGGAGAACTGTCACTAAAGAGCTGTGAAGAAATCGTGCTATAGGAGCATCAGTTTGATATTCTTGTAGGAATGGTTGTGATTCAGCTGGTAATGACCGAAAAACTTATAGTTTTTGCTGGCAGGGAACGATCTGAAAGAGTCTCAGTTACAATTTTGTAACTAGTGCTAGTCAGCTCTTTTTTATCATGCTGTAAATCCCTCCACCATTTTTTTAAGATTAGGAATAATTTTGATAGCACAAGCAGCCAACTGTAATTTTCTATCTAATGGGCTGCACAAAATTTTTTAGGATAAAGAGTTGATCCTGAATACTCTTAACTGAGCGTGGCATGTCAGTGCGTCTTTAAACAGATAATAAACTGACCATAAAAACTGAACAATATTCCATTTAGCCGCCTCTATTCCACATTTAAATCCTCAATGCATGTTATGAAGACCACAACTGTCCATGTCAAGTACCAAAGTATCATTTATTTATCTAATTTTCTGTAGCTCAGCTTTCAATTCTCCGAAAATTTGTGATTAACATTTGGTCCATCTATTGAGATTTTTAAACTTTTAAGGCTTATAAGGAGTTGAAGCATTTGCTTGAAGGACAGAAGATCTGAAGCTCTTGTGTGACAAAGAAAAGCAGATGTTAAGTATCGTGTACAAACTTCATTTTTTACAGTACTCCAAATCCATTTGAGTTTCTTGACAAACTTTGTTGAGTGACTCATAGAACCCTATAGCAAAATGATTACAAAAAGTTATAGATTCCATCAGTCTACTTTTATAATAAGGAGCAAACCCTTGAAGAACTGAGTAGGTAATTTTAGTTCGCTGCAATTCATTCCTCCGGCTATTTGACTATCGTTGAACATTTTTTTAAATACTCTACGTAACTTCCCGCTGTGCACATTGACTTGTGAGTTTCAGTATCTGAATACATCAAAGTATTACTGCACAGCTTACTTCTTTGAGAAGAAAGGAGCAGAGTGTATTTTGTGAAGCCAGAATTTGTTCTTTTTCCTGACCCGTAACAGGATTAGAAACAGTAAATTTTTCAGACAAACCACGTTTAGTTATCTCATTACTAGTTTGTTGCGACTGACTTAAAAAAACTTTTAAAAGGATAGACAGTTTTGCAATTCTTAAGTTTGTTAGTATGTTTCATTTAGCATGACTTTTGATAGCTGTTCTATCCATATTAATTAAAGAAAATGTAGCATTGCAAAGTCTACATTTTGCACTTTAAATTCATTTTTAACTTCCTTTAACTAAATATTAAAATCTGGATTAATCAACCAATCATTTTGAAAGTGTGTTATCATGCTGAATTCATTAGTCTGAAAATTTTAAAAATTAATATTTTTACCGGGAAAATGAAATTAAATACATAAATAGTAAACAATAGTAATAACTTCCAAAATGCAATCGACATCCACCCAATGAAAGTTCAAAAATAATTATTAATTTAAAAAATAGCAGTAGAAAAGTTTGATATAATCATAAAAAATTAAGAAAAACTTCCATTTGATAATGAACTAAAGCCAACGATATTTAGAAAACACTTCCACTTTAAAATTATATGTGACGGCACGAGATGTGTCTCGGTTATTCTTATGCCTCATTTACACATTCGCCCAAGTTTATTCGAATCGAGATAGCACTGCTTGAACACACGGTACGCTCGCATTGGTCTTCTCGCGTAGTTGCCCGCAAGTGCCGCTCGCTTTCTGGCGGTGTTTGGTGCGAGTCAAAGACACTAGTTGCGAGCGCTAATACGCTGTTTAAACTGTCGCATCGAATTAACATTCGAACACAGATAACGGTAATTAACATTGCGAGAAGAAAATACCAAGAGTTAATGATCAGTAAAATAAATTATTTATACTCTTTAATCGGCTATTTCAGTTGAAAAATAAATAAGCTGAAATGTTTAATGAGAAATTTCACGATTAAAATAAATTAATAACTTAAAAAAATAACAATCTTTCTTCCACTTAATCATAAAAATTAAGAAAAACTTACCATTTGATAATAAACTAAAATAACGATATTTAGAAAATACTTTCACTTTTATATTAGATATGATCACACGATATGCGTTTGCGTGTTTGTAAACAGCAGATGAAATTTTATGACAAATGAAGCGAATGTCGCTTAGCTAGCAAACTCAACTGACCAGAGGGCTATCTATAGCTACATAGCATATAGTTCGAGGATTCTAATGCTACTTTCGCTAGAGCTTGTGCAGGTAGAGCGAGATAACAATGCAGGAGCACGTGGTATGCACGCCGGTCTTCTCGCGAGTGACGCAACATCGGTGGCGGCTTTTTGACGCTAGTCGAAGGTACTAGTGGCGAGTTCTAGCGTGCTGTTTACACTATCGTTGGCTATTTTATGTTAAATGTATATAAGTTAAAGTATCTAATAAGAAATTTCATTATTAAAATAAATTCAAGACGACCTTAAAAATATTTAAATTCCTAGTAGTCGCAATTGAATTCCCTGATTATTTTCGAAATTACCTGAATTCCCTGATATTTCCATGAAATTTCCCGGTTACATGAAATTCCCTGATAATTCCCGATATTCCCGGTTTTCCCGGTTTGTGGCCACCCTGGAAAAGTAGTTCATGGAAGGGAAAAGATGACCATGACCACAAGCTGGCACTCGATTTCAGGCACAAGGGTGTGGGAAGATTTTCTTTTTTAGTTAAGGGTGTCAGGGATTGGAATGAGTTGCCAAGGGGAATGATGAATAACTTACCGGAAACGTTAAAAGAATATAAAGTTAAAATTTGTAGAGGGTAAATGTAGGTGGGTGCAGGATAGGGGGAAGTTGGGTGTGTAGGGAAATTGCCACTGGAGCGTGTGCTCCATTGAAATTACATTAAATTAAATCCTGGATATATTTATGCTTTTTTTTTTTTTTTTTTTTTTTTTTTTTTTTATCCACCTAAACTAGTACCGTTATGCGATAGTTTTAATGCCCCTCAGTATTTCCTAGAGTGATGACCTCTAAATAACTAATCTCCAAGCAAGTACATGGATGGTTCCTTCCAAAGACCATGGCCAAATTTCTTCTCGTTCTTTGCATCCAATCCTGTTACACCTATAATGACCTTGACGACGTGTAAAGCGATAAAAAATTGTCCGTTACTATTTTGTCACTGTTCCTTAAAATTCAACACCACTACACAATCACCATGGGTACAAGGAAACCTGCTCATACACGCGTGCAACATCCACCTGGGACAGACTGACAAGTCAGCGGTTGCCGAGCACAGTATCGTCACGGGACATGGCTTTAATTTTGACGCAACAAGAATTCTCACGCGCACGAGAGGTTATTCGGATAGTATTTTCTCTGAAGCTATTGAAATAGGATGACGTCATTAACAGAGATAATGGATTTCAGTTAAGTAAGGCCTGGATCCCAGCATTCCAGAAAATGAGACTGCAGCAGGACTTGTGGAAAGCATGCACTTCTCTTATGTGCCAGCAGCTAAATGGCTTTCGCCAATGGAAAAGCTTCCCTCTAATGGCAAACATTTCCTGCCACTAGCCATTGGCAGACTGGAAAAAGGATGACGTAGCGTGGACTTCGCTCTGTAACCTACCGGCAGCAGTCAACTGACAATGGCGGCAAAGTTTGTGACCGCCGATATGTCGTGTTTGATCAATGGACTTACTCGGCTAGTTACCCTAGAAAATTTTATTCATTACTATTATTATTAAGAGGTGGTTCAAACAAGAATGGCTAACCATCTTTTAGATAGTAATAAGTACTAGCTCAAACCCTGAATTGAAAAATGTTTTAAAAATTGTATTTAGCATGCAAAAACTGCAGGAAAATGTAAAAAATACTTAGAAAGAACAGACTAAGGGTATGGACTAGTGTTGTAAAAAAACGTTTTTTTTTCTGACTAGAAAAAAAAACATGAAAAGAAAAACTATGAAAAAAAAACATTTTTTGTTGTGGGACATTTTTTTTTCATAACTACTAAATTTCATATGTTTAAGGCATTTATCGTTTAATATGACTGTTTTAGAGTTTATACTAAATACTTATCTTAATTTTTAAATCTATTATATTTTTCTGGTTCAGTGAAAAAAATACAAAAACATTGACAACATTGATTGAAGTATTCCTTTACGAACGGGGATTTTCCGAATAGGCTAGGTTGCACAAGAAGGAATTTCTTTGGATTGATACTCACTATTTGAACTAGTGCTGCCAGCCCTACAAATTTATCTGTAGACCTATGGATCTTCTCAAAAAATTAGGAATTTTAAATTTATCAACGGTTTTTTGCCTCTTTTTATAACTAATTGTGCTTTCCTCATATTCGGATACTTGTGAAACTCGCAGCATATAGTGATACTGAGTCATTAAATTGTCAGTTATAATGAATCATTTCCTCCAACGATTGAAAAGAAATAAAGCTCCTATTTTGTATGATAATAGATTTAAATTCAAACTTAAAAGACCGTAATATGGAACTATCGGTGCAGTCTTTATGCACAGTGCGTACTTTGCTCACAATTTAAAATTGCAATCTCAAAATCTTTTGTGCACAATACAACCAGTAAAAGAAAATGTAACTACTTCTGAAGTTATGGATCTACAGGAGACAGAAGAAGAAACAGAAAATTCCGACTCCGACCGCACTAGTGTTGGTATTACTGATACTAGTGAATGTGGTACTGACCAAGAGGATGGCTAAAAAATTATGTTACCTATATAGATACATTTATGAATCATTATGTAAGACATTATATGATTTAGTAAGATTTAAAACACACACGTAAAATGTAACTTCCTTAAATAAAACTATAATTTATCAAATATATTGTTTTCTGAAAAAAAACAGGGTCCTAGGTTTTTGGTGTTTTTTTTCACAAATCTGAAAAAAAAACATTTTTTTTTCAGTTTGCAACACTAGTATGGACCAATGAAACAGCAAATGCATCCAAACCAAAAAAGAAAAGATACCTGTATAATAAACAAATTACAATAAAATAGATTAGTGATGTAGTAGTTCAAAGAGAAGTGGCAATACTAAAATTTCAAAGTTAGTGCAAATAACAAATAGCATGAATGTCGGCATAAAGTATTCAGACAGAGTAATACTTCTTGAAAAATGACTCTAAATATTATACAAAATAATAGAAGTGGCAAATATTATGAAGAATTGAAACTAGGAGATGTACTGATTAGCAAAACCAAAACTTGTGACAGTTGGATGTAACAACAATTGAGGAAGTGCTACAATCCTAGAAAGACTTTAAGAACCGTAAAAAATGCGAACTATAAGTGTGTCATTACTTTTGCTTAAAACGGATACAAAAATACGTGTTTGACAATTGGTTACATAATAGGGGATTGAACTGATGCTAAACTATAATAATTTAAAAAAAAAAAAATACAAATATTGGTGAGAAATACAGAGGAATTAACACCTCTAAATGCCATCAAGACTATATCTAGAAACAAACATTGAAATGGAAACAAATTGAAATAACAGTAGGAAAATGACAACTAACCAAGACGTAAGGCAATTGTTGATATTGTATAAAATGTTTTGGAGCCTCCCACTGTTGGGACTCATCAATTTAATACTACATTTTGTCCTCTCCAACTTCATCTTCCAGTAAGTGTCTGGCTCGTGGAGTGACCGCCTTGTATAGTCTGCACCACTCACATAATAGTCACGCGTGCCGAGTGCCTCTTTATGTGGAGATGCTGGGGTGTGAAGCAGGATGTAGGAGGCTTGGGGAAAACACATGGCGGAGAAGGTTCGTAGGAGGTCAGGTTCATTCTGGAATGTCCTTGATGCCTCTGTCTCTTAAATGGATTCCTTGCGGCACAGAGTTAACCCATCTGTCTATTTACCAAGACTTCATGAGACGAATCTCCTCGACCTCTGTAATTATGCTTTTGACTGTTCCCACCACGGTCATGAAGTCAAAGAGCGCCTTCAAAATGTTGCACCAAATTGATCCGCTCACCTAATGAGAGCCCCAAGAACATTTTGTGTGGTTGATAAACTATGAAGTTATTAATCACTCACATTATGGATATCACGTAGAAATGGAGGGATATGATATCACAAAAATATACCTAGTAGTGAAATCTTACAACCTAGAAATATCAATGAGCAGGAAAATGCTTTAAGGCAATAAAACTAAGGAAGGATAGAGAAATATGACCCAACACTTACCACAGATGAAGGCGGCTGGGAATGATGAACATAAAAAAGAACAAACACAAGGAACACGCAGTATTTCAGCAGTTAGCCTTATCCTTGCAAAAGTGAGACACCAGGACACGGCAAGAAGGTAAAAGATGGAAAGACAAAGGCACACGAACGACGAGGCAGGAACGAGCGAGACAACGGCCGTCTCGCCTGGGGTCTGACTTTGGTAAGAATAAGGCTAACTGCTGAAATACTGTGCATTTCTTGTGTTTGTTCTTTTTTATGTTCATCATTCCCAGCCACCTTCATCTGTGGTCAGTGTTGGATCGTATTTCCCTATACTTCCTTAGTATATCAGTAGACAAAACCACAGCCACGTCAATTTACAGGTAAATATTTGACAGGCATGAAGAATTAATAGCACAAATGCCTGCCAAGCAGGTTAGAATTTAAATCACTTGGCCACATTTTGAGCCACAAATACTTTTATGGTACACTTAAAAAAACTATAGAAGGAAACCAAAGATGAATGCAATAGGAAACTCGTGTAATGGAGTTGGGTTAGGAGTCATAGATGCAGGAGGAAGGAGAAAAAGTGCTGGGTGCGTGCAAGGGGTACATTGACAGTGAGGTATGGGATAGCTATCAGGAATACTATATGGGACGAACAGATGACCTTGGCCACTTGATGTAAGGCATATGGGAGTGGAATGATTAGATTTGTAGTAGGTAACGTAGTTGGGAACTGGAACAATTTATCAGATGGGCTGCTTCGCAGTTTACCTCAAACAGCAAAAGAATTTAATATAAATATCACATGAAGAAAAAGGTTTCTAGTGAAATTTTAACAGGGGCACCAGCTTCAACTCATTTAACAATAACAACAAAAAGCAAAGGAAGATCTTTATTAGGAAACTCCTACTGTTTCATTTGCATAAAATGGGAAAATATGAAATCACAAAATTTAGAAATTTCAATCCTTAATGTTTTAAATGTAGTTTTAGACATTTTTGAAGTTACTTTCCAAGTGTGAAAGAAACTTGTCTAGAAATGAAAATGGACTGATAGGTAGAAAATTAGATATTATTGAAATTAGAAGTCTTAAGTGATGTTTAATATCTTTTTACTTTTCAGCAATGGAGATGGTTGGTCCAACAAAACGTTTATTTGCTGGGGTGGCTTGTCAGTTCTTTTTCACATTTGGCTACATTCTGACTTCTTTTCTGGCTTATTTCATACCAGACTGGAGAATGTTGCAATTAGCCTTCACTCTTCCATCAATATTTTTCCTCTCTTACTGGTGGTAAGTTTACAAAGTTGTTGGGTTAGTGTAGAATAAATTGACTTTGATTAACACTGTGAATCAAAGGTTTAGAGTGTGAAAGAGGCAGTTGTAGTATAATAGCCATTAATCTTTTGACTTTTCCCTAAATGCTGTCTGATTTGAATGCAGGTTGATTCCAGAGTCTACGAGATGGTTGCTCTCAAATAAACGTCCCACCGAAGCCCGCCGGTTGATTGCTAAGGCTGCGAGGATAAACAGAGTCAATATACCAGACGATGTTCTCGAGGGCTTGCTGCCGGAAGAAGAAACACAAGAAAAGAAACCTCTGTCCAGCACAGCATCTCCAAAGCCATCAATTTTAGACATCATGCGGTATCCAAATCTTCGTAAACGTTCACTCAACATATTTTTTAATTGGTATGTTTTACAAATTTTTAACAGTATTCTTTAAAATTCTTTTTGCTGTCATCAGTCTCTTGATTGGTTTGATTCTAACCTTTACATCTCAACATAACCCTTAAAACCCACTATTTGCTTCATATATTCTAATCTCAGTCTTCCTCTGCAATTCTTATCTTCAACTGTTCCCTCCACTAACAAGTTAACCAATCCTGCATGTCTCAAAATATGACCTACTGTAAGGTATCCCTAGTTATATTTTCTATATTCCGCGAGAATTCGGCCAAGTTTAAGGTTAATTTCAGTAGACGATACCACATTTAAAGTCGAGCCAACAACACTCCTAATACAATAAAGTGGATAAATAACATGTAACAGCTATAAATAAGAAGTTTCCAGGAAAATATAAGCAATAAACTCACCTAAAAGAGAGTAATCCGAAATTATCCATGAAGCAGAAGACACAGATTTATTTACGTTACGATGGTAATAATACTCCACTAAATTGAACACTGTAAAGCATTTTTATAATTAGAATTTCACCCGTTGATATTAAATTCACGAGTAACTTGCAGCTAAAAACCGATTTAAAGTAATAAATATGGAATTCAATGCATCTCCACATGGGAGATAGTAAACATTTTATGCCACCACATTTGAATAACTTCAGAGCTTTAAAAGTAAAAGGAAACCAAGTAAAATAAATAACTAGGTAATATTTTGTAAAGTTCCCGTAATGACCAACCGATAAACTGAAAATATAAGTGAATATTAGACAACCGGTTATGGCGTCGTAAAAAACCGAAACTTTGGAAATTAAAAACTCGGAAACTAACAGGTTTAGCCGACTAAAAACTTCGCTAAAAGGCTTAAAATAAATCAAGGTTCAATTTAAAAATAATCTCAGGACACAACCGACTTTCAGGAAAAAGCAGAAGATTTGGTCGGAACAAGGGAAAATTAAGGAAATCAGTATCTTTCGAATTACTGAATAGATTTGAATAATTTTTACACCAGTAGAATCAGCAGAGACGGGAGAGTATTTCTAAAATAACTTAAAGCACGAAATCTAAAGTTTTTGACGGTCTGTTTTTTGCTACCAAAATTTGAACTAACTACGTAATTCAGTGTAGCAACACACCCAAATTAAATAAATCTATAACTCCGTTCTGGAGCACTTAAATCATTATTACCAAGAGACACTAAAAACTTATTTTTGCGTGATCTACACACTGTAAATTTCTGGGAAACATTGGGAGATAAATCGAGAATTTCAATGTTTATTTTGAACACGTTAGTCCCAGTTTCATATAGGGAATTGCAGAGCTCTGACGGTCACTCGGGTCTAGATTGTGAGAGAAGGAGGACGTGTTAGGTCCGAGAGTCGCTAGCTAGCCTCGGGCGGCTCGAGCATGAGGCTAGCCGACAACCGGGCAGTCACAATGGAAGATAGACGCCATTTTTGGATTTTTTCAGTTGCGTAGTAAAATGTTGGAAATTTGAACTTTGAATTTTATTGGGGGACTTATCGGTTTTGGTTATGCTTCATAGCTTGCATTTTTCGTGTGATGATTTTCCGATGCCTTGCTAGCTGAACAGTTGTAATACAGTGACATTTTGAATATATGTGAATAGTGAAACTTCAAACCTGACTTTCATTTAATAGTATACCCTTCCTGTTTGGGGAATTACGAACAGGTGGCGACCATCTTGAAAACCAGTTAGCATCTTTATTAGGCAAATTCACGGTCAACAAAACTATTATAAGAACTTCAAGTATTTCCAGTGATAAGTAAGTGAACAATTGTTAAGGAACGTAAGGCTGATCCACCCCCAAGATCCATTTTGTTCCTTACATGGCGACCGTGACAGGACTCTCCCATTTTGAGAGGATTTTGTAAGAGTGTGTGATAGAAAATAACAGAATAAAGAGACGTTCTAAAGAGGACAATCTAAGGAAAAGATTGTGATATATATATATAACAGATGTTGTGTTCAAGGACCACGGTCCTATATACATATTCGTAGGTTTAAGGAGGTTGTATGGATATGATGTTTAGATTTAAGGTTTTATACTTTTGTGGTTTTTTTGGGTATGTTAAAATTTTCCTACACAATTTCACTGTTTATTTATTTTAAGGTTGTAACTTAACAATTTTGTGTGGTTTACATACCACTTTTGATAAGTTGTGTTTTTCATAACACCAATATTGATATGATTCATATTTCTTTTTTGAATTTGTGAACTTTGATAATTTAAAGTAACTTGTGAGTATGAATGTGGTAACAATTTGATATTTGAGATGTAAAGTAAATTTTGGAGTATGAATGAAGAAGCATACCGACCGATAAGCGTAGGGTTAGTTAACGTTTTGGGGTATTCTTCTAGATTTTTCATGGGATTATCGGGATTTTTCTTGCTTTTGGGATTTTCTTTGGGTTTCCTTTTGTCATCGGGAATTTCAGGGGGAATTGTTAGGGTTTTTCTTTCTTTTTAAGATGTTCAGTAAGTTTTTTGCAAAAATTACTTCAATCTTCAGGGGGCATGTAAGGTATCCCTAGTTATATTTTCTATATTCCGCGAGAATTCGGCCAAGTTTAAGGTTAATATTCAGTAGACGATACCACATTTAAAGTCGAGCCAACAACACTCCTAATACAATAAAGTGGATAAATAACATGTAACAGCTATAAATAAGAAGTTTCCAGGAAAATATAAGCATAAACTCACCTAAAAGAGAGTAATCCGAAATTATCCATGAAGCAGAAGACACAGATTTATTTACGTTACGATGGTAATAATACTCCACTAAATTGAACACTGTAAAGCATTTTTATAATTAGAATTTCACCCGTTGATATTAAATTCACGAGTAACTTGCAGCTAAAAACCGATTTAAAGTAATAAATATGGAATTCAATGCATCTCCACATGGGAGATAGTAAACATTTTATGCCACCACATTTGAATAACTTCAGAGCTTTAAAAGTAAAAGGAAACCAAGTAAAATAAATAACTAGGTAATATTTTGTAAAGTTCCCGTAATGACCAACCGATAAACTGAAAATATAAGTGAATATTAGACAACCGGTTATGGCGTCGTAAAAAACCGAAACTTTGGAAATTAAAAACTCGGAAACTAACAGGTTTAGCCGACTAAAAACTTCGCTAAAAGGCTTAAAATAAATCAAGGTTCAATTTAAAAATAATCTCAGGACACAACCGACTTTCAGGAAAAAGCAGAAGATTTGGTCGGAACAAGGGAAAATTAAGGAAATCAGTATCTTTCGAATTACTGAATAGATTTGAATAATTTTTACACCAGTAGAATCAGCAGAGACGGGAGAGTATTTCTAAAATAACTTAAAGCACGAAATCTAAAGTTTTTGACGGTCTGTTTTTTGCTACCAAAATTTGAACTAACTACGTAATTCAGTGTAGCAACACACCCAAATTAAATAAATCTATAACTCCGTTCTGGAGCACTTAAATCATTATTACCAAGAGACACTAAAAACTTATTTTTGCGTGATCTACACACTGTAAATTTCTGGGAAACATTGGGAGATAAATCGAGAATTTCAATGTTTATTTTGAACACGTTAGTCCCAGTTTCATATAGGGAATTGCAGAGCTCTGACGGTCACTCGGGTCTAGATTGTGAGAGAAGGAGGACGTGTTAGGTCCGAGAGTCGCTAGCTAGCCTCGGGCGGCTCGAGCATGAGGCTAGCCGACAACCGGGCAGTCACAATGGAAGATAGACGCCATTTTTTGGATTTTTTCAGTTGCGTAGTAAAATGTTGGAAATTTGAACTTTGAATTTTATTGGGGGACTTATCGGTTTTGGTTATGCTTCATAGCTTGCATTTTTCGTGTGATGATTTTCCGATGCCTTGCTAGCTGAACAGTTGTAATACAGTGACATTTTTGAATATATGTGAATAGTGAAACTTCAAACCTGACTTTCATTTAATAGTATACCCTTCCTGTTTGGGGAATTACGAACAGGTGGCGACCATCTTGAAAACCAGTTAGCATCTTTATTAGGCAAATTCACGGTCAACAAACTATTATAAGAACTTCAAGTATTTCCAGTGATAAGTAAGTGAACAATTGTTAAGGAACGTAAGGCTGATCCACCCCCAAGATCCATTTTTGTTCCTTACACTACCATCCTGTCTCTCTTTTTCTCTACGACTTTTCCACAAACTTCTTTCCTCCCCTGTCTTTTCCAAAATTTGTCCATTTCATACTTTCTGTCCATTTAGTTTTCAGTATTCTTCTGTAGCACCACATTGCAAATGCTTCAATTTTCCTTCTTTCTGATATTGCTTAAGTCCATGCTTCACTACCATAAAGAGCTGTTTTCCACACATAGAGTTTTAAAAGTTCTTTCTAAATCCTAGATCAATTTTTTTAAGATTCCTCTTTTTCATCAAGGCTCTTTTTGCTATTGCTATTCTGCTTTTAGCATCTTAGGCCATCGGTTATAATTTTGATTCTCAAGTAGCGGAATTAACTTACTTCCCCTATCGTATCCGATCCTATTTTTAGGTTTAATCTATTATTATTTATATCATTTCTGCTACATTTCATCACATTTACTTTACTAAATACCTGATTTAAAATTCTGAACATATTTCTTTTAAATATTTGTGTAAATTGTGTTTATTTAATTAACTGCTGACATTCTACACTTATTTTACAAACATCAAGCTAACACACACAGTGGTGACTGACACGAGTAGATTCCAGGAGCTGACAGCCCTCGCCAAACACACTGAGGCTTATAGTCGCCCGGATGTTTGAATGTAGTTATTATTTGCAGATGAATATTCTTCAGATTGTTTTCTTCCTGAAAGACTGGCTCTTAACTGTTTGCAGATTCCATCTTTGTGACTACCAAAGTCATTATGAGTTTTTACGGAACGATAAGATGGAAAACTTTAGTTCCTCCCGTCTAAAGATCTCCAGTCACCTTCAATGTTAATAAGATAGATTTGACAAATTAAAAAAATATATAAACGTTGATTTTCTTTACCCATATCACAAGTAATAAAGTGTAACAGTCAGTTATGCAACATTCAGTTGTATTAACACCACTTACTACAGTTGAAGGCAAAATGACATTGAAACAAGGACAATAATAATAATAATAATAATAATAATAATAATAATAATAATAATAATGAGCAGGAAACTGCTTTAAGGCAGCGAAACTAAGGAAGCATAGGGAAATAAAACCCATCACTCACCACAGACGACAGCAGCTGGGAACGACGAACAAATGTAATGTGATATTTCAGTGTTGAACCTTATTCTTGCAGATAAAACACCTTACTCTTGGCAGTTAGATGTGATCACACATCGTTGTCTGCTCAGTGAATGGGGAACCCAGGTAACTTGGCCCGAATGTCAGAGGTGGTCGTGAATTGATAATTCTGGAGATGTACTATCGTTGGAAGTGAGAGAATATCACCAAAGTAATTAATAAGAGGGAATTATGATGACAATAGTCTATATCTATAAAACGTAACCCATGTGTATGTGTTCCAGAAAAACTAAAAAAATTCTGAGCAGGTTTTACTGGAGTTTTTATCATTTTAAACCTTAGAATCATACTTTGTTTGTTATGTCATATGCTTCAATGTTGCATAATGCTGGTGCAGTAACTGAATATATAGTGTGAAATACCAAAGATGAAATGTCAACTAAATGTTGATATGTCATATTTCATAAAATAATAATAGCCGTATCTACTGGTTCTTTCTTAAATTTTGGTTTTCAGTCTGTAAACCCCATTGTAAGCACCTCAGAATTTGTTAAATTCTTCACCTCGCCACTACAGGATATGGGGATGGGAATCTTATAGAAGCCGATACTGCAGCTTATATCCAAATATAGGGGGATTTAAAATCAGAAAACTAACTCAACATATAATACCAGCTCTAAATAGACAGTTAATAATAGAAAACAATTTTTAAACTCGCCTGAATCATTGCAATCCTCAATAGTTCAGCTTGTAAACACTCTATTTTTGTTACGAGACAATATCGTCATTTTTACACACTTTTCATCACAGTTAATTACATTCATAATAATAATTAAATGGGAGAAAGTAAAATTTACTATAGATCAATAGTTTCAGGCAGAATAAA
>JARYHS010003951.1:0-11752 GCA_031002005.1 Vandiemenella viatica
CAAAGATAACGACAAAACTAGCACAATTAAAATCACACACAAAAGTTGGCTTCTGCTGCTACGGCTGCGGAGGCTCAACTGACTGCCACGCTACCTAAACAGGAAATATTCAAAGATAACGACAAAAACTAGCACAATTTAAATCACACACAAAAGTTGGCTACTGCTTCAACGGCTGCAGTTGCTTAACTGACTGGCACACTACCTTAACAGGAAATATTCAAAGATAACGACAAACTAGCACAATTTAAATCACACAAAAGTTGACTACTGCTGCTACGGCTGCGGAGGCTCAACTGACTGGCACACTACCTAAACAGGAAATATTCAAAGATAACGACAAACTAGCACAATTTAAACCACACAAAAGTTGGCTACTGCTGCTACGGCTGCGGAGGCTCAACTGACTATCCGTGTATATTGTACCTAAATTAAATGTTAATCGCATTCTACTGATTGATTGGCTAGCAAAAGTAAGAGCTGTTATAGACTGTGGAAGGTAAATTGCGGATCAAATTATATACTGCGGAGTACGAAATTAATTTTGAAAAGACTGTTTGGATAGCGATCCAAGATGTTGCCCATGTAAAAGTTAAAAATGAGATTGCCGAATTCGAAAGCAAATGCTACCACAATGAGAGTAATGTTCTGGTTGCTAGTCATGAAATAGGTTAAAAAATGGTTTTGAATTATCCCAATAAAATGGACTGCCCACAGACCAGCAGGAGAAACTGAAATAGGGATGTCTTCTCTGGCAAGCTGGATTTGATAAAAAAATTACGAGTGAATGCATATTGGAAAATCTGAAGAGCTTTTTTTTATAAAACCTTACCCATTTACTTTGGCCAAGAGAGATAATATAAATAAAGAAAAAAATCGAGTATTGAGATAGGGGTTTATAGAGAGATCTACGAGTCTTACAACATTCTCCTAGTGGCTATTATGAAAGCAGACAAATCTGTGCTGCAAGGGCGTAGCCAGGATTTTGTTTAGGGGGGGGCAGGCAAGAGAAAACTGATATGTATGCTAAAAAACGTTTATTAATGTAATACATATAATATATTCTATTAATTGAATAATTAATTAATATTATTATATTTTAATTAATTATAATTTAATTAATTAGTATATATAATTATACTAATAATAATTTTCGAGCTACTTCATCTGCAATTTTATCACAATTTTCTTGTAAAAGTTTTCTGTGTACACCAAGCATGCACAGACAGGTCAGTTGGATCTCTAGAATATTTCCATCTTATTTAACTCTTTCATAAGGTCTAGTTCTCTAAGATTTTCTGTTGTCATACCCTTGTCCTTCCATAGTTTATACCATAGTGCGACTTCATAATCAAACAATTTTAACTTGTAGCATTGGCTGAAAAATCGTGATTTTTTTTTTTTAATCAACCAATGACTTACTTAAACTTTAGCTGGGATGTAGCTAGGGACTGCAATCCAGCAATGCGGGATCCGGCATCATTTGGCAGTCTGGCGGATCCAGCACCTAATTAAGCGGATCCGCAATCCGTAAAATGGGGTGAAAACATGTTTCAGTCTTCGTCACCGTGTCTCCCTGTCGTCACTTTCCGGTCCGACTCGTTCTTTACCGGTTGTATCGCCCCGTTTAACTGTATCCTTCAAGTTGACATTTGACTCACGGCAACAAATGTGTGTTGTGTGTTTGTGTTGTGTGCAGTACTGTAATTTGAGTTATGTCGTCCTATTGCAAAACTAGCTCCCAGATCGTACACACAAAAAAGATACAACTAGAGTTGTTTCTGAGGAGTAAGTAAAAACAATACAAAAAGAAGGTTACAGCTATTGACAGATATTTCTAAATCTAGTGCATAAATGATGTGTTAAAATGTTTTTCTCATAAACTGTACTTCATTGTATTTCAGTTATTTCTTTTCAAAAAGTGGATTTCTATTTCCTAATTCTGCTAATTCTATAAGATCTATGATAACAAAGTTTTCAAATGACATAATTGTTCAGTTTGAATATTTCAAGAAACAATTGCGAATATTTTCGTCGAATGTTTGATGAGTAGACGTCCAAAAAAAACAAAAACAAAAAATCACCTATATTTAAGGCGGGACCACACGCTTGCTAAACCTCGTCAAGCCGTCACAAATTGAAACGTGTTGATAGAGCGTTTAACTTGACTTGTGTAGGCTGGCACTTGTGGCTGATCCAATCGAGTGTCTGTTTTTTGGCACAAATCAAAGAAAGTTTGCGGCAAGTGCTTGTAAAGCGCCTACTCGTTTCTGCGGACTTGATACACTTTGTGCACTGACGGCGGACAGACATGCGTTCCTGTTTGTTGTGATAGAAGTGCCGCAGGAAAAATGAGTAATTGGTTCAACAACGATATTTCACATTCCTTGAATGCTAATATTCAAAATCAGCATATCTCTTCCGGCAGAAGTTATCAAGATGGCTCATAAAGAAGCGTGGTCACCGAGCGTAGTGGGTGAGCAATTAACGCTCTGGCCTCGCATTCGGCAGGACGCCGGATCGAATCCTCATCCGGGCATTGAGATTTGCGGTTTCCATTGTTTCTCCAAATCACTCTAGACGAATGCCGGGATGCTTCCTTCAGAAAAAGGCCAAATCCGAATTCTTTCCCATTCCTTGCCCCATGTCTTTCCCGCCTCTAATGACCTCGTTGCTGACAAGGTGTAAAGCCATAAGCAAAATAAAAAGTCATAAAGTAGCTCATTAAAGTTATTTTCCATAAATTCTCTGCAGTCAAAAAATAATTGATATAGACATTATAATACTGTAAAAACAATAATTATTATACAATTTCAATTATAAAACAATAATTTCATATAGGCCCCTAATTATATTAAATGAAATACATACATGAAACTACATACTAAACATAGTTACATGAATGAAATTATACCTGGAACGGTTTCTATGGATTTTTAACATCCACCATCTTCTTCGCCGTCTTTCTCGTTATATTTTCATTTTCGTTTAAATTTTTATGATAAATATAGGTTAAGCAAAAATTTATATCCAACACAACATCGACGTCCCTCACGCTTTCTTCTCCAAAACATACCAGCGCATTCGCAAGCGTGTGGCTGTCAATGTTCGGCTCCCCACAATTAACCAAGCGTTTGTAAAGGTTTGGAGTTTTCGGCAAGTGCCAAGCGTGTGGACCCGGGGTTATGTTCACCGCAAAGAAACACATTTTAATATCAGCTTGCTTAGAATACAGGGTTCGTGCACCACGGAGCATTGCATCAGTTTGGTCAAGGAACGACTGACAGGCTTTGGTGTTGCTGTTGAAACTGCTGTTATCGGCAAAAGATCTAATGGAACAAGCGTCATGGAAAACGTTCTGCCTTCGTACCTGCAATTGTACTTTTCACACAGCACACAATTGGCAGTTGTCGATGTTTTATACCCCTCCCCCCCAAAAAAAAAAACACTGAAAGAAATTGAGAGCATAGAAAAAACTTTCACTCGGACGTAGACCACAAAGACCTGGACGCCACAATTGAAGCACAAAGCGTGATCGTAGCACTGGATATTCCACATACTGAGGTGATTCCCAGATATGATGATCTCAAAAAAGTGCAGAAAGTTGTTAAGTTTTTCAAAAAGTTTTTATTTATGACCATTTCAATCAAACCAACGAATGAGGAGGCAGAAAGGGCTTTCTCGGCTGCTGGCTATATATGAAATTCTTTGCAAATAAAGTGATAATTTCAGCGCTTATTAGATAAACAGATTATTTTTCAAACTGACGTGATTTTCTGTGATACATGTAAATTGATCTAAAACTAAATACTTACTATAATTGACTATTTACTAAATAACTAGAGTTAAATTTAAAACAAAGCGTGTAAAAGCGCAATGTATAATCCTAAAACACTACTCCAGAGAAGCTATCAAGGAATTTAAATAAGGTATGAAAATAGATTCCTTTCAAAAATCGTATAGAGATTGAGCAGGGTGATTGGGACGACGTTGTTGGACAGATACAATGCGCCGGACTTTCAAATCGGTTTCAATGGCAGCTGCAGTACTGGTAGATGTGTTTAAAATATTTTAGCTCTCCGTGTCCGCGTCGCTGCGATTATCTTTTATGACAGACATTACTCCCATGTCGATCGTCTTTGATTTTTACGCAGTGGCAACAGGTTCCAGTAATCCTGAGTATTCAATCCAACGCATATAATGAATTCTGACTTAGTAGCAGCGCACTATAACTGGTAAGCACCTTTCCTCGCCGCATCATTTTCTTCCCTAGAAACATTCGAAAGTCCTTTGACAATGTCTTCAAAATTCTTGTTAAAAATAGCAAAACATGTATATTTTTGAGACCAGTGGGTCTCGTATAAAGCTGAAATATTTGGCACGTACTTTCTCTGTAAAAAGTTTATGATGTACTCTGTGGTTCAAATTGTGTTCCATATTTCTGTAATTTGATTTAAATTATTTACAACCATGTTGTCTGTGGCTTTCACAATGAAAATACAAGGCTTTTTTTTATATTTCTCTTTAAAAAACTTTGAACCCCATCAATATCACCCGCCAATGTAGAACACACTTCACATCCTTGGCTAACACAACTATTAGGCCCATGTCCTTCGTTTTCTAAAAACCTGTCGATTTCTAATGCTATAATTTGTCATTTAAATCCATCGGTTCTACGAATCTGAGAGATTTTTGGCGGATTGTATTTTATCTTCGTCAGTAAAACTATTTTTATGGAAAGCTGTTCTTTCCCAGCTATATCACACGACTCATCTGCCAACACAATATAAGTATAAGCCTTCTTTGCGGCCTGCACAATTTCATTTTTAACGACCAAGCCGCACAGGGCAATGATTTCGTTTTGAATCTGTGGGGAGATATACATGACATTTTTCTTAAATTTTTCAATATGCTGTTTCAAAACCAGAACACTTGAATCAATTCTTAGTTCAGCAGGTATTCAAGAACATCCCTGATGTTGCTCTTTACATCTTCAAGGCAAGTTATTTGTACGGTGTAACACAGAAAATAATCGAAGATATTATAGATGACACGATTTATCGATTGTCTTCTACTTCCTTCTGGTGAGCAGTATTCATCATTACAGCGACCGGTATTTTCTCCAAGAAGTTCTTAACATCGTTAGCTGCTGATTGATGATAATGTGATGAAGCATGTTTTTGCAATATTCATGGATATTTTTAAAGTGACAGAAAGTTCGAGTAACAATAATTAGACTATACTAGCAGAGGCAAGTAAGTCTGCAAAGCAACAATGATTAAATTTTAATTTCAAATTAGTGGCTTTAGCATCTACAGAAAATTTATTTTTCAGGAAGGTACACAGCAGCTGGGCTGTAACACAGTATGTAGCAGTATAGGCTACGACCACAGAATGAGAAACAACTTGACCGTTGGACCGACCCAACTCATATCCGAGCACCTAGGACAAATATACTGTAAAGTCAAGAGTAATAAATATTTTGTCACAAATTAGCTCTTACACTATCGACTTTTTCACAATCGCTTGATAGTAATAAAAATAAATAAAATACAAACGAATACAGATAATTATAGTTATTAAATAAATAGTCCGTACTTTTTGTATACTGTATGTAATACTATATTAAAAGCCATCGTTAGCCTTACGGAAAATACAAATTAATTACTTTTAAGAACAGATTATTAGCGCGCTCTCTGGTTATATCACAGTATAAACGATCGGATGCGTTGTGGCTGGGTCGAGTCAGCCTGCAATCTATCGGTATTTAATCGCAGTTAAGACGGGATAGTCTTTGTTCGAGTTGGCTCGCGCGGCACAGCGACAGTTTGTTGCCATGGATTAACAAAAACGGCCGCCTTTTAATACAATTGTACGGTGCCAAATTTTTTTGTGTAATAGCAAATGTGCAGCCTAATCAGACTCAGATGGTATCACCTCCATCACTACCACAACCGTCACTTGAAACTCCAATCAACGAATCTATAGAATCGCCAAATGACAGAATCAACATAATACCTAAGTAAGAAGTAAGTTCTCGTTAAGAATGGCAACAGAAAATTGAATAGCAATAAAAAAAATAGTATTAAACGGGTGCTATTACCTTATCTTTGACCATTCTTTCAGAGCTTCGCATAGTGCGTCAGAAACATCTGAAACTGTTCAAATAAATGATTGTTTTGAAACTCGAAAAAGGTAATGCAGGTTAGTACACGAGTCTCCAATTACTAGAAGTCACAGCGTTTATCAGTAACTGAAATGCCTCCCGAAATTGAGTGCACTGGCTCAATTAATTATTTTAGAAACTCTACGATTGTCAATCTCGTAAAATTTGTTTATTATATCCTCGATGGCTTGATATCTAATGTCTTCCACGAGTTTCTCGCCACTACTGTATTCAATTAAAATACAATTTCCATATCCATCAAATAATTTTTCGTTTAGGTTTCTAGTATACAGTGTGACGGATCACAGTGAAAGTTGCGGCTATTGGCGCAAGTGAAATGTCCACGGTGGCTTCACAAAAAGACAGTGCCTGGATAGTTTGCCGCGCAAGCCGCGCTCGTCAACAGAAATGGTTCGCGCGGCAAATAACCGGTTTGGCACGCTCGAACATGGCTCGCGCAGCAGCCGCTCATACTCGACACGCAGCTTAGGGACCGTCCATAAACCACGTAGCTCCATTTTGACCTTCTGTAAACACCCCTCCCCGCACGTCGTCCTACGTGGCTTTTGCCTCTACCCCCCCCCCCCCCCCCCCCCGCCCACGTAGCTTTTTCTCATATTGATTCCTGAAGTCATTTTGCACCGTTTTCTCTTGTCAGGCAATCATAAATTACAAGCGGGGATAATAAAATGACGGAAATAATTATTCACATGCTTCTGTATGTTCTGTATCTTAATATGAAAGAAAAGCTACGTGGCCTGGCTCGGAAATTCTCCTCCCCCTTTAAGTAGCCCATCGTAGCTTTCCAGCCAACCCCTCCCCCTCTAGACCGAGCCACGTAGTTTATGCACAATCCCTTAAGGCCGGTTCACACTGTGCGATTTTCACCGCAGTGGAAACTTAACCGTCGCCGCCTACAGAATTTGATGTGTTTACATATTCGGCGGTAGAACTGTTGCTGCTATTACAGCGGTAAAATTTTCGCTGCTATGAAGAGCTGGTAAAAGATGACGTGGTCGGACGTCAGTACCTTTCTTTTGATGACCTGAGTTTCATTTTGTGAAATTAGAAGTTAATTTAATTAATTTGGTGTTTATTACTTCGTAGTTAAGATTTAAAATTGTTATTTTGAAGGTTCTATAGCCACAGAATAGGAAATGAAAAAGCCAAAGGAAAACAGAATATTTGAGGAACGATGACACCAAGTTTTTCAATTATTTTGGGATGTTTATTTCGACAGTTGCTTGCGAAACTTAAGTACGGCATTCAAAGGAGGAATACCCAGTTGATGAATTGTATTTAACGTAAGGAAATGCTGGCAATCTCCTTGAAGTCTCACTGTATTCGTCACTGCTGTGTTAGAAGAAAAGAGGAAAAAATGTCGATCCACAGAATTTCGAATGTTGAAAGTTTTCCTTGGCAAATTTCTAAGATATAAGGACACAGTTATATAGTATTAAACATCAAAATCTTTCTATAAAATGTGATTCAATATTTTTCAACTTCTAGTTGAAGCTCAAAAAATTTATGTATATACGTGATCAAAAGTTTATCTACTATCCAAAGGCATTTTTCCTCATTTTTCATTTCGTCAAAATCATTACTAATTTCAAGGCACATTTCTTTCCAAGCGTTCCTGGTAGCGTTCCGATCTTTAAAAGAATCTATAGTTTTGTCTCTTAAAACTGCTAACGAAATGAGATGATCAGTATCCATCATCACTTAAATTACATTACGATTTTGAAATTGAAAAAATGTTAACTTTAACAGACTGAAAGCACACAAGCGGTTAAAAAATCGCCGTGTGTGCAAGCGCCTATTTGACCACATGGGCCACTGTCTGGATTGGGGCGGTCAAATTACCGTCGAATGTAGTGGCAGTGCACGGCTGCATACTTGCCGTCGACGGCAGCTCTGCCGTGGGTGTAAGCCCAGTGTGTAAGCTCCCATTTGATCCCTCGCGCCACTACTGGAACGACGGCGACGGAAAACTTTCCGCCGCGGCCGAAACCGCCCAGTGTGTAACCGATATAAGAGTCGTCAGCAGCGCCGTACGTGGCCCGTTGTGCTGGCCCGCCCTCGCTAACGTCTTTTTTCCCGCAAATAGCAGTAGAAAGCAGGTTTAAATCGAACGAACCGAATTAATTTTTGAAAGTTACTTAACATTGTTTACCCTTCTGTTCGGCAGAACTCTGATCGAGCGCAAACCCGCGTCCAGCTTTGGGGGGGTGGGGGGGGGGGGGGGGGTGGGGGGGGCAGCTGCCCCCCCCCCTGGCCGTACCTGGCTACGCCCTTGTCTGTGCGATTAGTGTTTGATGCACACACCTTAACCAAACATCTAGTAACGGAATGTGGCCACCCTTCTCCTATCAGAGAGTAATTACAATGATTTAAAGGAAAAAGATTCATCTCTTCTATCGATTTCAATGCGTGCTATTGGCAAGTCCCACTTTCAGAATGAATATGTTTGCAGTTTGTTTATATATTTCTGTTCGATGGCCGTTGTTATAATTTTAGAGTTTTACTGTTTGGTTTAATTATTTCAGAGGCTACATTTATTCGTGCTTAGGATAGTGTATTAGGAAGGAACTGTTCTAGCAGGTAGAGATTATATAGACGATCTGCTTTGAATGTCAGAAACGCTTGAAGAACATTGGGTGCTACTTCCGAAAGTCTTAGAAGCACTAAAAATAGATGGCATGACTGTCAAGATAAAGAAATGTACATTTTTTGAAAGGGAGGTGGAATTTTCGGGTCATCTTACACAGGGAATCTTGCCTAGAGCTGATAAGAATAAAGCCATTAAGAATGTTTTCCAAACTACAGACATGAAACACCTAAAGAGTTTCTTGGGGTAGTGCGAATATTATAGGAAGTTTCTTTAGAGACAAGCTTTCATGGGTACCAGCGGGGCGGTGTAACGGTTAGCGTTCTCACCTCGCATTCGGAGGACGGCGGTTCGAATCCCCGTCCGGGCATCCAGATTTGGGTTTTCCATGGTTTCCCCAAATCACTCCAAGCAAATGCCGGGATGCTTCCTTCAAAAAGGCCATGGCTGAATTCCTTCCCATTCCTTGCCCCCATCCTTGCCCCCCTTCCTTTCCCGTCTCTAAAGACCTCGATGTTAAAAAGAGACGAAAAAGCAGTTACAAAAAAAAAAAAAAAAAAAAAAAAAAAAATGGGTACCACTTTAAGAAGTTTCGGACAGCAAAATGGAAACTGGTTGTGGGCCAAAGAAAATGAAAGAGCTTTCTAGGAAATCGAAGATAAATTGTATCAAGCAAATATCCTGAATTATCCACTTTGCGATCTGGATATTAACCTCGCATCAGATAGGTCAGGTTACGGTCTAGGTGTACAGTCTGGGACACAATTCGCGAGACCCCTCGCCATTCGATTATTCTTCGTTATACACAGGAATACCGCATGGGAAAGAATAACTGGTAGGAGGTACACTAAATTCAAGATAAAATAGACCTCTGATACTCAGTACTTTACCCAAGACTAAAAAACGAGCACGCGCAGCAAGAAACTCGCAGGCGCTCTGAGGCAAACATTGGAGTTCTACAATTAAAATCACCACGAATACCATCATTTAGTCATAATAATTATTGAAATAACCAAATCGATTGATTATAGAGAGATGATAACATTTTTTCGTAATTTTGATAACCAATGCGTATTTTTTTTAAAAATTTTTTTCCCCCTCGAATAAACAGTTGATAATTCGCTAGCAAACTCAATTGTATGAAGAATACCGAAAAGAATCACTAAATTACGCACGGATAACCAATAAGAGAGAGTTAATGGACCTAATTACACTTTCTAGCGCTGTAGCGTTATAGAACAATTACACACAAACGTTGAGGGTAAGCAGATAGAACATTTCGGAAAGGACTCTAATGGTAAACTGAGTCAAGAAATATAAATAAACTGTTTCGAGAAATTTCAATGGTTCGGAATATTAACACCTTAATTTTGTTTCAACCGTATCATATTTATAAGGTAAGCTTAGCTTGATCACAGTAGCAAAGTTTTAGTGGTAATAATAATAATTAAGAACAGTAAATAAATAAATAAATCCGTCTGCAATGTGATTTAGCGGTTCCCATTTTAAATCTGGAAGATGGAAGTAGGAAAACTTTCATATCCCTCTATGTTTCTAACTTAGATACTTCTATAAAATTTTCTGACAAGCATTACTTCCTGCCTTCCAAGTCCGATGGGTTATAGGTAAACACTGTTGCCTGACATTCGGGAGGGTGCGAATTCAAACCTCGTCCTGCATCCAATTTCAGTATTCCGTGGTTTTCGTAAATCTCTCCAGCTCAACTCCAGAAAAATTCCTTCAAAAAGCCATCGCTGAAACTTTTAACCGATCCTAGTTTCCAATACTATCAGGATTCATATCACATTGGAGTCGAACAAATTAAGAATAAAAGAAAAAAGAACGTGGTGGGTATGTGGTAACACTCTAAACCCACTTTCGGGAGGTCATGGGTTCGAATCCCCATCTGGCCATACAGGTAAGCGTTTTAGATGGTTTCCCCAAATCACTCCATGCGAATGCCAGGATAGTTCCTTCAAATGGCCATCGCCGAATTCCTTCCCATTACTTGCCCCAGTCCTTTCCTGCCACTAATGACATCGATGAGATGTAAAGCTAGAAGCAAAAAAAATTTCTCAAATAAAAATAATTACATCTCTGTGGTGTGTTTTGGACCTTTTCCTTGTTGGATTTATCTTATTCAACGGCTGATGGACTAGAGTGAAATTTCCAAATGTGGAAAGTCTAGTTTGGTGTTGTCTTAGGGATGGTCGACGTCTAAATCATTATAGAGGAAAAAGAACTGGGGGCATGTTTTGGGAAGGAATTAAGCTAAAGCCATTTCACGGAATCATCCCGGCACTCACGGAGTGATTTCGATTAATCATGCAATATCGAAATACGGATGGATGCACGACGTTTTGAACCCCCGTCGTTCCGAATGGGGTGGCTTGGGCCTTAACAGGACCCTGGATCACTGGTGCGATTCCGATCAGGTACATGGGTGTTAAAGTAGATATTGTTGTATGTCTTGTGTCATCTTTCAGTTGTATGAGCAAAAAGTATTTATCAGTACACAGGATAATCACATAAGATGGCTTAGCTGGATGAATGGATATCGGGAGGAATGTCATCAAAAATTTAAAGACATTTTTATTAAAACAAAAGGCAATTGGTCGCTTTCAAAAATATCTCACCTCATCTCACAAAAAAAAAGAAATATTCTTTGTTTGGTGCCAACTAGTAAGATGGCTACATTCAAAAAAGGTATTAGGATAAAAAAATTGGAGACTAGGTGAATTGCAGTGAAGCTCTTTGGCAATTTCAGTTGAGTGTATGGGATTTAATCTCTTTGACACTATGTGTGGTCATTATGTAAGAAGAAATTCTTCCTGCTGGCTCAAGCAAATTACAGTTCAGACGCATGGAGGAAGTAACCGATCTGACAAACGTTTCGAGGAAGTGGCTCTGAGGAAGTGAAGAATACTTGTTCAGTAGAGTTTGCTCTAACAAGGTTTGTGAATATGACCATCCGTACT
>JARYHS010003953.1:0-11374 GCA_031002005.1 Vandiemenella viatica
TTTGCTCAAATTCCCTACACCGAATATAATCAGAGGAAGAAACAATCTTGTTACACTATTTCTGTAATGCTGCGGTTGTTCCTCTTCCTTGTACTTATCCCGCTATTGCAGTTCGCATGTTTCAGGATCAGTCTTGCTGGGATTTGGACCGCTTGTCGCTGAGCTTGACGACTGCCGGGGAGAGAAGTTGTGCTGCCATCTATCTGCGAAATCAGTAACTATGTCCTGTGTGCGATAATTTTTTTTTTTGTTTGTGTAAAGGAGCGTCCATAAACTACGTAGCTCCATTTTGGCCAGCCCCCCTCGTAGCACGTAGCTTTTTCCCCTATTGATTCCAGAAGACATTTTGTACTGTTTTATCTTGTCAGACTATCGTAAATTACATTCGGAAATAATTAAATGAAGGAAATAAATATCACATTCTGTTGTGTGATCTGTACCTTTAACTGCGAAAAATAACATGAATGCAAAACTACGTGGCCTGGTTAGGAACCCCCCCCCCCCCCCGTAGCTCAGCGTAGCTTTCCAGCCTAAATCAAGCCACGTAGTTTATGGACGCTCCCATAGCGTGGCTCGGTCTGGGGGGAGGGGTTGACTGTGAAGCTACGCTGGGCTACGTGCGGGGGGGCGGGGTTCAAACCAGGCCATGTAGCTTCCCATTAATATTATTTGTCGCAGTTAAAATGAGGTACAGAACACAGCAGAATGTGAATATTTATTTCCGTCATTTAATTATTTCCGAATGTAATTTACGATAGTCTGACAAGATAAAACAGTAAAAAATGTTTTCTGGAATTAATAGGGAAAAAAGCTACTTGCCATGCCTGGGGGGGGGGGGGTGTAAAGACAAAAGCCACATCAGGGGGTTCACGGGAGGCTACGTAGTTTATGGACGCTCCCTAATGTGTAGTTTATGAGACGGAGATTGGGGACCGTCTCGGCATTTGTCTGCTGAACCGCAGTCAGGAGACAGGAATACTACTTTTGCAGTTCGAAATTCTTCTGATTTTATAAACAGGATCAAGGACAGACGCATGGGAGACAGCGACTTACTAGTTAGCTTCGACGTCACGTCGCTGTTCACAAACGTGCCAATTGATGAAGCCGTAAATATCATCAGGGAACGACTAGGATATCTCAGTCTGCCAGAAGAATGGGCGTCACTGACTGAATTCTGTCTCAGGACCACCTTCTTTCAATACCAAGGGGACTTCTACCAGCAGAATGAGGGAGCAGCGATGGGTTGCCCACTGCCTCCAATTGTGGCCGACGTGTACAGTATATGGAGGCGTTTGAGGCTGAAGTTGTCAACAATACCATTCTGAAACCTTCTTTGTGGCTGCGCTACGTGGACGACACATTTGTTATCTGGCCTCACGGGCGAGAATCCCTCCAGGCTTTTTCCCAACACTTAAATAGTGCCCACGAGAAAATTAAATTCACCATGGAAGTTGAGGTGGACAAACAACTCGTGAAACGGAAGGAAGATGGCTCCCTAGGGCACGGAGTTTACCGCAAACCCACGCACACGAATCGCTACTTGCATGCAGCCTCTCACCACCATCCAGCAGTGAAACGCGGAATTTTAAAAACATTAACCGTCCGTGCTTGCATAGTCAGCGACGAAGCGAGCATAACCGCTGAAAGTGAAATTTTAAAGGAGACTTTTCTGGCCAACAGCCCAACAGCTACAGCCTTGACGTCATCAATAAGACCACTGCAAGGCTTGCACCTCGAGCATCACCCTGTGCTCCGACACCGGAAGTTGAAGCCAGAAGACGAACAGACGGACCCACGGCAGTATTACCCTATGTCCACGGGGTGACGGATAAAATCGGCCGTCTTTTAAAGAAGAAAAATATCCGTCCAATATACAGAGCGCCTAGGAAGATTTCTGATATGCTTTTAAAAGTCAAAGACCAGAGGGAGAAGTTGCAGACAGCGGGCGTATACCAGATACCCTGTAGCTGTGTCCAAGTGTATATCGGCGAAACTGGACGGACAGTCAAGGAAAGGCTGTGTGAACACATGAGACATCTTAAAAATAATGATGTCAGCAAATCAGCTGTAGCGCAACATTCTGTTAACAGTGGGCACGCAATTTTATTCAGTGGTGGCGGCGTGTCAGAGAAGCGTTGGAAATCAAAAAAAGACCAGATAATATGAACGCGGACGCGGGCTACAACTTGACCAAATATGGTCATGCTTGACCACGAAAACGCGGGACGCAGGCCCCCATCGGACCGACCACGCTGGCGGCGGTAGTTTGAGTGACGTCACTCCAAACGGTTAGCGCGTTCTTCGGGAGCTATATAAAGGTGGCAGCAGTTCCAGCCGTGACAGTACTCTGAAGAAGGCCACAAAATGATGGCCGAAACGTTAGGTTTCGATAAATTGACGCGGTTCAACCCGGACAACCAAGATTACATCGACAACGACCGCGGAAGTCTGCACACCCACTCAAATCTCTTGTTTCCAGAAAGCATAGCATCTGCCTTAATCAACACAATGGAAACGTTTATTCCCTGACGGTTTATGGTGGTCATTATACCTGTTACATCTTCTCTTTTACAACCCAGTTTTTTTTTTAATAACTAATTTAGAGTCCGTGGGAATGACACTATTGCGTAGTCTCTGGTTGATGTGTATTACGGTGCTTTATAGACTAATGTTATTGTACCCTGTAGTTCTGCCGTAAGAAATTGTCAGTGTTATACAAGAAAGTTTACAGCTAGGTAGTCACTTTTTTAGCATCCATGTAGATAAGTGCAGTTTGTCCCATTTCACGGAGATTGTAGCTTAAAGCAATGTTGTACTAACGGCATTTTCTGAGTGGCAAATTCAACTACAGCACTCAAAAATGGTGAATTTATAACATCGAAATGTGTTTTGGTTTTTTGTAAACAGGTTAATCGCGCATCCAGATTTGGGTTTTTCGTGGTTACCCCAAATCACTCCAGGCGAACGCCTGGTTGCTTCCTTCAGCTAACGCGTCTCGTCGTCTTTATCGCTACCGTGCAGTAACTGTCTGGCGCTCGAAACGAGGCAGGCTGGTCACTGATATGGTGATGGAACCAATTTTCACCATCCATCACTTGGGAGAGGCGGCGATGTACAACTATAATAACCAAACCTGTCCCTAGTCCGGACGGAGCATTTCGTTCCAATACACAACACATTGTACCCTGTTCACTCCGAACTGGCGGCTCATGGACATGTTGCCCTGACCCCGCTCCTCACCCCACCACCCTTTACAGTTCCTACCCCTCCGAGCTGACCGATGTGTTAACGTAGACGATCGGTAAATTTCCCCTTCGCATGTAGGGGTAAGGGCAGCGGACTAAGGACAGAGCAGGTTGACCTTGAACCAATTCTGTTAACTGCACGGTCTACAGACGTAGTTATGTAACTTACTAATAAAACTGTAAACTTGGTCAGTGTCTGTCACTGTGACGTCATGGCGCCAGGCTTCTTTGGTGGATTAAAATCGGCCAGAGACATTAACACATAGTAGAGTTTATAAGCTTTATTTAATAACAGTTATATTTATTTAAGCGTCCACCAGATCACTGAAAGAAAGTATGTATTTAGTTTAAATTAGTATATTGATTAATAGTTTTTATTTATTTATATTCCTTCGATGTAAATGGTTTCGTTAAATTCTTTGCCCATGGATGTAAGATAAAAGCTTTAATTTTCGATCAGCAATGTTAACGGAAGTTTTGATGAGATTGTTATTTATCCTGCTTCAGAAATACAGCAGGGGGCATGAGTAATTTAAAAAAAAAAATAATCTAAATTCTATTCATGAGCGCCTTGTTACTTCATCTGAACGAAAATAGCACCACACTGATCGCGATCTATGCAGCCTAGACCAGAATTAAAACTAATACTAAGTGGCACAACGTAAGTTGTCAGGATTTATTATTAATTTCCTTTGCTTGCACTGAAGCAGTATTACTACATCATTATTTCAGCAGCATGTAACTGTCTGTATCAACCTGTATCAAACGTTTAAACGATGTAAATTCGATCTGAAACACGGATAAAAAAAAAAAAGATTTAAGAAGCCGTTAAGATTTAGGGTCAGGTTTATATCGCGATGCCTGGCATGCAATACTGTGAATGTGATTGAAGCTTTGATTTTCTAGCGACAATGTTAAGGGGCGTCCATAAATTACGTGAGACGAAATAGGGGGGAGGGATCCGGCGAAATCTCACCAAGGGGAAGGGGGGGGGGAGTCAACGGATATCTCACGTGAGGTTTGTTGATTTTTTTTTTTTGGACGGTAGAGTTAAATAAAAAGGTCTACAAATGACGCGAAAGTCGATTTTAGGGGGGTATTTCATGAAAAGTGGGGGTGTACCCGACTTTGGATGGGTGAGACCTAAAAATTAAAAAAAAGGTCTCAAAAAGTTGCGAGGGAGATTTCTAGAGGGGGGGGGGTCTTATGGACCAAATCACACCAGAGGGGGGGGGGGCGGGAGGGGTCAGACCAGATCTCACGAAGTCTCACCAGAAAAGGGAGGGGGTCCGGAAATCCGGATAAACAGCTCACGTAATTTATGGATGCCCCCATAGCGGAGTTTGTGGTTAGGTTGAAATGCAACCTGGACCAGGATGACAACTGAAATTGTTTGCTACAGCCCAACGCATGAGGAATCGTACTGAGCTTTACTTTATAAATTCTGTTTAGTTAAGCAATTTCAAATAAATGCCTTGCCAGAACACTCCGTTCAACTCGTCATTTTAGACGGGCTTTGATGTTAGTAACATGCTTTAAAAAAAAAAAAAAAAACTATGTGAGCCGAGTCTCTTGCATTTAGTGCTCCGAACTCTAATGATATTAATAGATATTTTGCATGTAATAGGTCACAATGTAGTCACTTGATACAAAAACTAAAGATAGACACGTTTCAAGGAACTTGCACCAATTCTTGTATATATCTGGTATCACGGAAACGGTTATAACGATTTGTATGAAATTTCATATGTAGATAATGTTTTGTCTAAACAGTTGTCTTCCCTGAAAGAAAGAGCGATTTTACAAAATAACGGGAATTTCTTGTATTTGGTATCTTGGAAACGGCTTTAACGCCATCTCTTAGAAGTCTGAGGCACCAGGAAATAAATCGGTTAAAAAAACGCGATTTTACAAACAAACAAAATAAATGAAGAAACACTATATTATAACCGGTTATTTAAAATAATATGTTGAACTATGTGTAGTCATGAATTTTATTTAACCGACTGCAGTTCTTATGTAGGTTGGTATGAAATATAATGAATGTATAACAAATATAGAGCGGTCCGGCAGCTCAAATGTGATTGGTGGGAGGGGGAGGGGGAGGGATGGTTAAGGCGCTTGATCTCAAAAAATTCTGGTGCCGGTACCGAATTCAAATTCCGGTGTTGGCAACAGTTTTTAAGAGTTGTATTCGATCATTATGAGCTACGTTAGGATGTCCCGTAGTCCTAGAGGAAAGGAGAAACTGGCCGTTCTACCTCTGGTGCAATGGCTTGGTGTGCCTCCTTCTGGAGGAACCAAACAACCTTCGGTTTGTGGACTAAGTTAGGTTTTTATAATATACACTGCCTATATATCTAGTGTAATACTATTATATGAGAAACTCTTGTATACAGGTAAAATCATTGCTCACAAAATTCTCTAAGGATTTTGATGAAATGATTTCCAGTATTTTTTCCCACCACGGCTGTAATGACCGGGATCGCCGACATCTGCGCCGAGGTATCGGTGTTTACAGCCAACACTGCATCGAAGAACAGCGACACTCAATGTGAGCCTACGACGCACGTGTCCAAGTGAACAGTGAAGCAAAATATAGCGTTAGTGGGATATGGCAGCAGAAGGCCGACGCGAATGTCTCGATTAACAAAACGCCACGGCCTGAAGGAAAATGAGAAAGGAGACGGTTCAATTCAAGTCCTAGCGGCGAGACTTTCCGAATTCACAGTTAATACCACAGTCGTGTGAACAGTGCAGCAACATTAGGCGTTGTGGGATATGGCAGCAGAAGACCGACGCGATTGCCTGGACTAACAAAACGTCATCGGTTGATGGACAAAGATTAAGGAGAAGGTTTATGTAAGGTCTCGAGCGCGAATTTCTGACGGGGCATCCATTGTCCATAAATGACGTGAGGTGTTTTTCCGGAATTCTGGACTTCCCCCCCCCCCATCTGGTGATACTTCGTGAGATTTGCTCCGAAGGGCGGTTGTACCCCCCCCCCCCCTCCCTTTAGGTGTCGGTTTTTGGACCAAAATACACCTAAAATCAACTTTCGCCTCATTTGTAGACCTGTTTTTTTTTTTGGTTTTTTTTAGCTCTACAATTCTACAAGAATTTCAAAACCTCACGTGAGATTTCCGTTGACCCCCCTCCCCCTTGGTGAGGATTCGTGAGATTTCGCCGGACCCCCCCCCCCCTTATTTCACCTGACGTCATTAATAGATGCCCCCTAATAACATTATCTGAGACCAGGCCTACCGCTAGCTGTTTAAACGCCCATGTGAAACACCGATGATATACCGCCCCCTGTCTAACTACAGCCATTGGTGGATCTAGGAATTTTCCGAACGGGGATAAAAAACTGTGAGATTGCCGTCCCTTCCAACATTGTTTTGCCGCCCCAGTGTCGCCACCGCACACATTGTCGCCGCTTCGGGCGGTTGAGCTAAAAAGAAAAATAAACGTAGTCGCTTCATAAATTTGCCGCCCCCTACATCCGCAATAACCGGCGGCGACAATGTGGAGTGGCAACTATCGGGGCGGCGACAGTCGATCACTCGATTTGCCGCCCTCCTGGACGAGCCGCCCGTAAGCGGTGCACACCTTGCACGCCCACTTATGGCAGGCCTGTCTGAGAGGAGTCAGATCCCACTTTTTTTTCGTTGAAAGCAGGTTAATGAAAAATACTAGCATAAGATCTCCGTTATCTCCGCCGTGAAAATTACAGTAGGCTCCACTAACTAGCTGTTGTACTTACCTTAATAGTATGCCTTCCGAGAAAGTCCCGCAACCTGCAACAAAAAAATATCTCAGATCTGTCCATCAGGTAATGGATACTGTATTGTTTCTGGCAGCAAAACTAGGTTTGGAATCCCCAAAACGTGTGGGTCTTTTCAATTAATTGTGACCGAATAATCTACACGCTGGGACTGAGAATTTTATGAAGTTAACAGTACAAACAAATCTTAATTTTACTTGTCATTTGCAAGTCAAACAGTCATCTCCCTTACAATAACAGGAAACAATGTTTCGGAAATTAGTATGACTAGCGAACAGTATGCATTAATTTCCTCCGACAGTGAAAAAAACTCGATTAAATAATTATCTCAAAATTTTCCGGCACAAGTCATAATCATGCAACGAGGAAACTCGACTTAAGAAGAGAATAAAAATTTGGAACGAAACCTTCAAATTATCCTTGGAGTTTGGATAACGATTAGGGGCGACTGAATATTTTTATGAATTCCTTTGAGCATTACGAACATATTGTGAAATATGTAGTTACAGGAATTTGTGTTTAGTTATTGTAATTTTATAATCTTTAGCCTTCTAAATTAAAATTTAAAATTAATAAGTAGAACAGTTTCCGTTATTATTCCATTGTGGATGTACTAGCTGGTGCCCATGACTTCGTGTTTGTAAAGAATTTTTATTGATGAAACCAACATAGTGCACGATAGGAGACTCGAGTCTAATACCACACACAAACACCGGTGATATGGCTGCAAAGTGAAATATACGCAAACACATGTCTTTCGTCGAAATATGAAAACGCCCTTCGTCGGCCATAGTGTTGCAAACTGAAAAAAAAAAAATGTTTTTTTTCAGATTTGTGAAAAAAAAAACATGAAAAAAAACCTAGCACCCTCGTTTTTTTCTAAAATTGTTTTTTTTTTCAGAAAACAATATATTTGATAAATTACAGTTTTATTTATGGAACTTACATTTTACATGTGTGTTTTAAACCTTACTAAATCATGTAATATCTTACACAATGATTCATAAATGTATCTATATAGGTAAAATAATTTTTTATTTATCTTCTATGTCGGTACCACATTCACTAGTATCAGTAATACCAACACTAGTGCGGTCGCAGTCGGAATTTTCTGTTTCTTCTTCTGTCTCCTCTAGATCCATAACTTCAGAAGTAGTTACATTTTATTTTACTGGTTGTATTGTACACAAAATATTTTGAGATTGCAATTTTAAATTGTGAGCAAAGTACCCAATGTGCATAAAGACTGCGAAGATAGTTCCATATTACGGTCTTTTAAGTTTGAATTTAAATCTATTATCATACAAAATAGGAGCTTTATTTGTTTTCAATCGTTGGTTTACGACTTTACGCCAACGGTTGCAAGGAAATTATTCATAATTACTGACAATGACTTAGTATCACTATACGCTGCAAGTTTAACAAGTATACGAATATAAGGAAAGCACAACAAGTAATAAAAAGAGTCAAAAAGCCGTAGTTAAATTTCCTAATTTTTTGAAAAGATTCGTAGGTCTACTGATAAATTTGAAAGGCCTGGTAGCACTAGTTCAAATAGCGAGTATCAATCCAAACAATGGGGAACGGGGATTCCTTCTCACGCAACCTAGCCTTTTCGGGAAGTCCCCATTCCTTACCAATATTTTTTTAATTTTTTTTCTACTGAACCAGAAAAATATAATAGATTTAAAAGTAAGATAAGTACTTAGTATAAACTCTAAAACAGTCATATTAAACGATAAATGCCTTAAAAATTTTAAATTTAGTAGTTATGAAAAAAAACATGGTTTTTTTCACAGTTTTTTTCATGTTTTTTTTTTTTCACGCCAGAAAAAAAACTGTTTTTTTAGAACACTAGTCGGCCACTTTCAGCCACCGTATATCCCACTCCCCCATACCTATCGATATGTAACTACCATAGTGCACGCTTGGAGACTTGAGGCTACTACCACACACAAACACTAGTGTTCTGCGCTAGGTACTTTTGGCTGTAGAGTGAAACTATAGGGACACACCTGTCTTTGGTCGAAATATGAAAATGTCTTCCACCTACCAATTTTAACCACCATATCTCCCACACCCCCATAGCTACCGACATGCAACCACCACGATGCACGTTGGGAGACTCGAGGCAGCTACCACACACAAAACGCCAGTTATCAGCGCTTGGTAGTTCTGGCTGCAAAGTGAAATATAGGAACACACAAGTCTTTGGTAAAAATAGGAAAATGTCCTAGGTCGACCACTCTCAACCATCATATCTCCCACACCGACATCTAACCACCATAGTGCACGATGGGAGACTCGAGGTCACTATCATAAACAAACACCAGTGGGCTGTGCTATTAAGTTGTGGCAGCAAAGTGATATATACGGACACAGATATCCTTGGTCGAAATATGAAAATGTCCCAAATTGATCACTTTCAACCGCCACATCTCCCACACCCCAACAGCTACCGACATTCGGCTAACGTTGAGCACTATGGGTGTCACCACAAACAATGATACACCAAACCAACCATTATTGCATTATCCGATAGGCGCAAATTGAGACCAGTTCTTCAGGTGATCAGGTGATACCTGTAAATTACTTGGCCGGATTTTTGGCAGGCCATAAAGTCGAAGTACCCTGGTGGCATGAGGTCGATGGCTTTTGATTACGTCAGTAGGAAGTCAAACCTTCTTCAGAAGAGCAGACGCCTTGAACTTCGTGGCTTGCATAGGAATTAAGAGATTTCCCGTTGCCGACGGACAAAGGAAATGTTACCGTTTTCATTCCAGCTAGTAATTGCGATGCCGAAAAAAGGAACATGCTCGATGATGCCCAGTGATAGGACTAAGAGAAGCTGCTTAAACAATCTTCAGACTGTATACAATAAAAAGAGGGTATTAACAGAAATCGTAAGAGAAAAAAAAAACTTGTATTCGTTTTAAATTTCATTGTACACTAGCTTTTTTCCGCTGCTTATTTTTTGCGAGAAGCGCACACGGATAGACAAAAATTTGAAAATTTACGGTTTTGTACACTGTGTTATGGGGAAGTATCTTATTATCCTAACCGCTGACATATTATTACTCTGTCAAGCTTCGTTGAAGTCCATTAATTAGTTTCTCCGTACTGTGCCGATAGTTTTCTAGTCTGCATCATCGGGAATTTGTAGTTTCGGAATAAAAAGTATCCTATATCCTGACCAATGACATAAATTATCACTACGTGCAGTTTGCTAAAAGTCTGTTCCTTACTTTCTGCGTGATGCGCGAACGTAGAGACAGGCAGACAAAAATTCTACATTGTATGGATTTGGTGTCTCTAGGGAGCATCCATAAACCACGTAGTTCCATTTAGGCCTTCTGTGCACCTCCCTCCAGCCATGTTTCCCGAAATGGTTTTTGTCTCTATCGCATAGATCCTGCAATAATCTATCTATGATGGAAGTAGGCACGAATATATGAATATAAAAAAGTAATGAAATTAAGATTGGGCAGAGTTTAATTTGGGTCGGCTTTAGTTAAAGGCCTTTTGGTTTGACATTAAAATGGTACTTTTGGTTTCGACATTGACAAATTAATGGCTGATCAAGTGTCTTAAAGCTTTAAATTCATGCATAGTAGATGCAGAACCTGTGTTTGTTGCCAGTTTTTAATTGATTTTAATTGAATTGCGTGGGGTCCTTAATTGATTTTAATTAATGTTAATTGATTTTAATTGATTTTAATTGATTTTAATTAATGTTAATTGATTTTAATTGATTTTAATTGATTTTAATTAATTTTAATTGAGGCTAATTGATTTTAATTAATTTTAATTGATTTTAATTGAGGCTAATTGATTTTAATTGATTTGGGGGGAGCCTTAATTGATTTTAATTAATTGAATTGCGTGGGGTCCTTAATTGATTTTAATTAATGCTAATTGAATTGCGGGGAGGGGGTCTGACATCTGTAACCTCAGATTGATCTTATTATTTCCTTATGTACAGCGGTCAGCGGACAGTTTTTCCCCCCATGTATTGCTTATGGACCTGTCTTTGCAGACAGTTTGGATCGGAGGGGAGCCGAGGAACTAGGGGAGTTTAATTGAATGCGGGTTCGTAATTGAATGAGCACAGCTGCACCACACTCGAATTATCGCTCCCCTCGCAGCTGCATGATGCGGGTTCGTAATTGAATGCGCCACACCCGGAAGCCATCAATTATCGCTCCCCTCGCAGCTGCATGATGCGGGTTCGTAATTGAATGCGCCACACCCGGAAGCCATCAATTATCGCTCCCCTCGCAGCTGCATGATGCGGGTTCGTAATTGAATGTGCACAGCTGCACCACACCCGAATTATCGCTCCCCT